>CANNZV010004015.1:0-49208 GCA_947561585.1 Caprella mutica
CACTTAAAATATTAGGCGGATGAAAAAGTTAATGATTATATCATTGATGTTGTTTTGGATTGGATGTGCAGAAGGTTTAGCACAAGAGACGGGGGATATTGTTCCGCAGAAAATGGAAAAGAGTTGTAAGGATCTTATCACTGGTAAATTTATGGTCACCACAACTGATGGAAATCGAATTGCCATGGAACGTACACTTGAAAATCAGATTGAAACTATCGGAGGAAAGAAGATATATTTTACGATAGACTGGACAGATGAGTGCAACTATAAGCTTGAAATTCACGACTTACATAAAGTAAGAATTAATCGTGACCGCAGACCCATTAGAGTTAGAATTGATGAAGTGAAAGGCAAAAGCTATACTTACTTTATTAGTAAGAATGGTCGTGCATGGGAGTATGGTGGTAAGGCTGAAAAATTATCTAACATTGAAGTTACTGCTAAAATTAAATAAGCGCATGAAGTGATCTCATCTACATGATATGTACTTCTTTTGAGTGGTTTCTATATATCAGATAGCTCAATATGAATCGGCGAACCATAGCCCAGACCCAGTAGCTGGCTAGCATTACCTAAAGTAATCGACACTTGTAGTAATCCTATGGAATTGAAAAATGCAATGCAGTCACCACCATCAGAAAGGTCATAGTTATCATATACTTTATCAACTGTGAATTTTCCAATTCTAAGATTTAGCTTTTTACCCGGACTCAATATCTTAAAGTCCTCAATAGGCAAATTGCTAATTAAATTTCCGTAGGCATCCACATGAATGACATGACCACGCATGAGCTTTCTAGTAAGCTTTGGTATTAAAGGAAGCATTTGTTTTACACCATGCAAGTCTAAATCCCCTACACCCATAATTTTTTTTGTTCTCGCAAGTCTCATTGCGATTTCAAGTGGAAGATTGCTTGAAGGAAATGTATCATCTTGAGGATTCTGAATGATTTCAATTTCTTTCGATATTTTGCCATGAACTAAGCCAACCAGACCATTATCTGGGCAAACAAAGAAATGCCCAGCCTTTTCAAATGCCAACCATCTGCGGTTTGGAACCACAGCATTAACTGAGATCAGATGAACTGTTTTTTGCGGGAAACGTGGATATGTGGCATTTATTAAAAACGCAGCATGTGGGAGATCATGAGTTTTTATTTCATGCGATATATCTATCAGTTGAATTGACGGATCAATTCCATAGGCACGTGCCTTGATTGTAGGCACGTAGTGGTCTTTATTACCAAAATCAGTACATAGTGTAATCAGACTCATCTATAAAAACCTGCCAAATATATTGAATTGAAGTCACGGTAAAATTAGCGATTTTTTTTACCTTTAATAGGACCTGTGTAAGTGTTCTCATAAATCAAAACGACATAGTTTGGTAGAAAAAATCATTACTCTAGATAACGTCTCTCTCATAGATTTTTTAGGCGTTCAAAACGATAATATAAAAGAACTGGCTTCTGCATTCCCTAAAAGCAAGATCATATCAAGGGGTAATGAGATAAAAATTAGAGGTGCAGGTGAAGAAATTATTAAGATCGATCAGATTTTGGCTTCTCTTCTCAATCGCTACCACAAGTACGGCCAAATTACCAAGCGTCATGTGCAAAGCATGATTGATGAGCAATCAGAAAATATAAAGCAGGAAGAACTTAACGAGGATATCCTTATTTATGGTTCTAAAGGAATTACTGTCAAGCCACGTACACGCAATCAAAAGAACTTGATTGAAAAGGCCGAAAAGAACGATCTTGTATTTGCAGTGGGTCCAGCCGGTACTGGAAAAACCTACATATCTGTAGCTTTAGCAGTGCGTGCATTGAAGAATAGAGAGGTCAAAAAAATAATTATTACTCGTCCGGCAGTAGAAGCTGGAGAAAGTCTTGGATTCTTGCCTGGTGATATGAAGGAAAAGATTGATCCTTATATTAGACCAATCTACGATGCTTTGCATGATATGATCGATAGTGAAAAGCTCAAAACGCTGCAAGAAAATGGAACCATAGAAATTGCACCATTGGCTTATATGCGTGGACGAACGTTGAAAGATGCATTTGTCCTTTTGGATGAAGCACAGAACACAACGACGATGCAAATCAAAATGTTTATGACAAGGATGGGGCAGAAGTCTAAAGTGATCATAACTGGTGATCTTTCGCAAGTGGATTTGCCAAGGCACCAAAAATCTGGTTTAAGAGAAGCTGTAAGCCGATTGAAAGGGATCAAAGGAATAGGGTTTGCCTATTTAGATTCCTCTGATGTGATACGTCATGAACTGGTTTCGAAGATTATTGATGCTTATGAGAAGGCTGACTATCCTGGCCCGGAAGGGTAATCGTCTTTCAAAGAAGTTGCTTACTTTTAGTAATTCACTTTTGCACTAAAATCTGTGCCAGCAAAATTCCAATACGTTCAAATAGGTAAACGCTCAGTTAAGTTGAGTAACCTAACTAAGATATTATACCCTGATTGTGAGGTAGTTAAGGCAGAGGTTGTCCAGTATTACTTACAGATTGCCCCAACCATTTTGAGACATATCAAGAGAAGACCACTTTCTCTAATTAGGTTTCCTGATGGCATTGGTGGAACCACTTTCTTTCAGAAGAATACCCCAAACTGGGCACCTGATTGGATTGAAAGAATCAAGCTAGGAAGCGACGAGAAAAAAGATTACGCCTTAGCGACCGAAGAAGCTACTTTGGTTTGGTTGGCCAACTTGGCTTGTCTTGAATTGCATCAGATGCAAATGAAAGCAGCATCGATCGATAAGGCCGATTACATGGTCTTTGACCTTGATCCTCCCGAAAAGGCACCGTTTGATCTGGTTGTTGAAGTTGCTTTTGGCTTAAAAGAGCTGCTAGAGTCCATGGGCTATCATTGTTTCGTAAAAACCACAGGAGGCAAAGGCGTTCATATCTTTATTCCCTTGGTTCCCAATCACACCGTAGTTGATGCTTTTGAGGCTTCTAAGGCAATCGCTGAAACCTACATCAAGCAAAACCCTTCTCAAGGAACCTTGAAAATCAATAAAGAAGCTCGAAAAGGTAAACTGCTGATTGATGTTTTTCGCAATAGAAAGTCACAAACTGTAGTCTGTCCTTATAGTCTTAGGGGAAAGCCGGGGGCTCCAGTTTCTTATCCGTTACCCTGGGATGAGTTGTATGATTTGAAAGACCCTAAGATTTACAACATAAGAAATGTACCTGCTTTAGTTGAAGAAAGTGGGGATTATTGGGAAGGCATGAACAGCTTTGCGGTAGAATTGCATACCATGAGGTCTACTTCGGTGGCAGTTGAATTACCGAAGTCTACTAAACATAAGACGCCTGAGCAGTTGAAGTCCTATGAGAAAAAGCGCGATTTTGACAAGACATCTGAACCGCTTCCCGCTTCAACCGGTTTAGGAGGAAATGACTTTGTTGTCCATCGACATCATGCTACACGACTACACTATGACCTTAGGCTGGAGAAAGATGGTGTTTTGCTTTCATGGGCTGTTCCGAAAGGTCTTCCTCAAAGGCCTGGAGTAAAGCATTTAGCAATTGAGACCGAGCCGCACCCAGTAGAGTATCTTGATTTTGAGGGCGAAATTCCAAAGAAAGAATATGGTGGTGGAAAGATGTGGCTCTTTGCACGTGGGAAATTCCAAATTACGAAAGAGAAAAAAAACGGATTCTACTTTCAACTTTCTAGCACGCAAATCGATGGAGAATTTAGGATACACAACACCAAAGAGAAACAATGGCTTTTTGAAAGAGTTGACAGACCTCAAATAGACTACCTCAATCAACTGATTAAACCAACCCTCGCATCGGCTTCTCGCACCTTGCCTAAAGGTCATGATTGGGTATTTGAAGTAAAATGGGATGGAATCAGAGCTTTTATTTATGTAGATGAAGGTCAGGTAGTTATACGCAGCAAAAGCCATCGCGATATCTCCAAACAGTTTCCAGAATTGTTGATTCCTAAGGAAGCATTTAGAGTGAGCTCAGCTGTATTTGATGTTGAAATCGTTTGTTTAGATAAGAATGGACGTCCAGATTTCAAGAAGATCATAAGTAGGCTACATCAATCATCAGAGACCAAGATTCAGCAATCGATCAAAAGCAATCCGGCATATGCCTATGTATTTGATTGTGTCTACTTAGATGGTCGGTATATTGGGAGTGAGCCGTTGTATAAAAGACAAGAATGGTCGCTTGATGCTTTAAGATCTGGATCAAATTATCGCTTTAGTGAAGCCATCAGTGATGGGAAAGCACTATTTGCAGCTGCAAGAGAAATGGGTTTAGAAGGGGTTATGGCCAAGCGAAGAAACTCCAAATATGATATAGGCAAACGCACTCCCGATTGGCTTAAGATCAAATTTCGTAATACTGTAGATTGTCGATTGATCGGGTATACTGAAGGCAAAGGCGAAAGATCAGTGTTATTTGGTGCCTTACATATTGTTGAGCTGTCTGAAGATGGAACTGAAATCTACAGAGGGAAAGTGGGTACTGGTTTTGATAATGCTTTGATGAAAGAAATCCTAGCTGCGATGGAAAATTGCGAGCGCATCAAGAAACCAATCAAAGAGAAAACCACCGATGACGCCGTTAGTACATGGATAGCGGCGGGTCCGATTGTGGAGATTGAATATGCCTCTATTACTGGTAGTGAAACCTTCAGAGAACCTGTTTTTGTCAAGCTTAGAACAGATCTTTAGCACTTGGGTGTGCAATCCCTTGCTGTTCAATGTTTTAGCTTTAGGAATTGCTTTCAGATTCTATTAAATTACAAGCTAAATAATAGAATTATGCGATCTATTTGGAAAGGACACATTCGATTTTCTTTGGTTACAATTCCGATAAGGATTTACGGCGCTATTGAAACCTCCAAAAGTATTAGTTTTCGCCAGCTACACAAAGAAGACAATGGACCAGTCGGTTACAAGAAAGTATGTAAGACATGCGATGAGAAATTGGCCTCTGCCGATATTATCAAAGGCTATGAATATGAGCCCGGCCAGTATGCTATAATTCAGCCCGAAGATCTGGATGAGCTTAAATTAAAGAGTACCAAGATCATTGAGATTGAAGCATTTGTTGATGCCGATGAAATTGATGCCACCCTTTATGACTCTCCTTATTTTGCTGGCCCCGACGGTGAAGTGGCTGCAAAAGCATATGGTCTTTTGACAGAAACTTTAAAGCGATCTGGAAAGATGGGAATTGGGAAAGTCGTTTTGAGAGATCGCGAAAGTGTTGTTTTAATCTCACCTCAAGGAAAAGGTTTAATGCTTCATAAACTGCGTTATCCAATGGATATTCGCAAGATGGAAGATGTACCACAATTAGATAAAGTTGAGGTAGATGAAAGCCAGATTGCTTTGGCTCAAACCTTAGTGGACTCTATGGTCAAGAATTTTGATGACTTGGAATTCAAGGATGATTACAGAGAAGCAGTGATGGAGATGATCGATGCCAAGATCAAAGGTAAAGAAGTGGCATCTATGAGTGATGGAGAAGATGACAAACCTGTTGTCGATATCATGACTGCTCTAAAACAAAGCATTGATTTGGCCAAGGCCGAGAAGAAGCCAATGAAAAAAGTGAAAGCCAAAAAAGAATCTGACAAGTTGAAGGTAAGCAAGCAGAAATCAGCTTAACTTTGTATAACGAGCATGGCCAAAATCATTAAGTTAAATTCATTCAATCAAAATACCAGAAAGCCGGGGATAAAACGGTCTGGTATTGAGGAGAAGTCACCAAAAGATGACTCTCAATTGAATATTTTTGATGGCGCCGAAGAGGATGCGACAATTGTTATGCAGCTCAATGCAACCAATGATCCTTTTGTGTTGGCAGTTTCGTTTGATGAGAACGGTGACCATGAGAAAGCTGAAAGATTCTACTTAGAAGCGATTGAAAAGAACGACCGCGCAGCTGATGCGTATTGTAACCTAGGGATTATTAAGCTTGAAGAAGGTCTGACGATCGAAGCTATTGATTGTTTTACCAATTCACTGACTAAGGAGCCAAGGCTTTTGGAAGCTCACTACAACTTAGCCAATCTATATTTTGATATTGGTGACCTTCCTTTGGCAATCAGTCATTATAAAGTAGCCGTTGAAATTAACCCAGACTTAGAGGACGCTTACTATAACCTTGCCCTTGCTGAAGTATCGCAGAAAGACTTTGTAGCAGCTATTGGCCATTTGGAGAAATACCAAGCGTTTTTGGACGAAAGAGAAGCCAAAAAAGTTAACCAATTGATCTTACAGATCAGAAAAAGCACAAATCTTTAAGTTTTTTGTTGACATGTTGCTCTTAGCGTACATTAAGTAGGTAAAGAGCTTCCATGTTTAATGAGTTTATAGGACGAAAACCGTTCCTGCTATTTTCAGTGCCTTTAGTATTAGGGCTACTGTTTTCTATTAATTCAGAGTTTCCTTTCCCAGTCGAATTGCTTTTGCTAGCTACTGGAGGAGTTTTGGCATGCTGGCAGGCCAATTGGAAAATGGCATGGGCTGCCTATTTTTTCCTTTTTAGTTTCCCAGGGTTTGTGCTTGATGTTTCAGGATTTGGCAAGGTTCCAGAACTGCCAGCTCATGAAACTTTGGTGGTCAAAGTCACTAAGCTGATACATAGCAAAAGTCTTGAAGCAAGAATAATCACTCTTAGTAAAGGCAAGGAACTGATGGAAGGTTCTGGCGGAGTGATTTTGCATGCGCGTGATACTACATTTGAAGGTGTAAGTGTAAATCAACTTCTATTTTTGAATGAACCAGTGCGACCAATCAAAGCACCTAAATCTGGATTTGACTTTCAGGAGTTTTATCAAAGAAAAGGAATATTTTTTCAAGCCTTTCTAAGTTCTAAAGCATGGAAGCCATTTCGTCATTACGAAAGCCAAGGAATCATTAGCTGGTTGGCTAGTATTAGGTCTCAAATTTCTCGACGGATTGAAGCTATTTTTATTCATGATCATTATGTCGTCAACTCGGCCATGATTTTAGGTCAAAGGCATAATCGAAATCTTGAGATCCTGCAGTTATTTGGACGTAATGGTCTGAGTCATGTCTTAGTTGTCAGTGGTTTACATGTAGGATTGATCTATTTGATGATCACTAGCATTTTGATTTACCTTAAAGGCCGATACTGGTCAAATTTGATGATTAAGGTAATAAGTTTTGTGCTTATTTGGACTTTTGTTCTGTTCACTGGTTCTGGGCCTTCAGTTGTTAGGGCGGCGCTTATGATCAGTTTGTACCTAATTGCAGATGCTTTGGAAATTTCTTTCAACATTCAAAAGTGGAACTTACTTTTTGGCGTCTTCTTTTTGATGTTGGTATTGAAACCCTTGTTGATTTTTGATCTTGGCTTTCAACTTTCTTTTGCTGCGGTAGGTAGTATCTTTCTTTTCTATGAACCAATTCTGAATAAACTTGCTTTCTTTGGGCGAAATAAATTGATTCAAAGCCTAAGTATAACAACAGCAGCTCAACTTGGAACATTCCCCTTGATCCTGTTCTATTTCAATCAGATTTCTTTTTCTATCTGGATTTCGAATTTGATGGCTGCTCCTTGGATGATGTGGAATTTTGCATCAACTGGTGGTATATTGATTATGGATGCCATTGGCTTGCCCGTAAGTTGGCTGGTTTCGCTTAGCACTTTGGCCTTTGAACGTTTGGTCTGGAGTCTTGAATATTTGGATCGACTTGGGTTGTTCTACGATGGAATAACAATCGACTTATGGGTAATGTGGGCAATGTATGGAGGTGTTTTTTGTTTCTATTTGATACTTAATAAGCCCAAGTTAATTTATATAATTATTGTATTGGGGCTTTTAAACTTTGCTCTTAGTAAGCATGAAAGCAAAAAATTTGAGCTCTTGAAGAAATTGGAAATAAGAAAGGACGATGTAGCCATCGTCCTTCAAAGTTCAACTAAAAACTATTTAACTTTATCACGTAACGTAATCTATTTTACGGCCAAATGACAAAATTGTTCCAAGGTATTTGAAAAAACAGTAGACATTTGAAAAAGTACTGGGATTCGATTCGTTCCGTGATCCGCAAGATAAGATCATTTCTTCGATCCTCGATAAGAATGACACTTTGGCGTTGTTGCCTACTGGTGGCGGTAAGTCTATTGCTTCCAAGTGCCAGCTTTAATTCAAGATGGGATTTTGTATTGTAGTAAGCCCATTGATTTCGTTAATGGAGGATCAAGTTTCTCAATTAAAGTCCAGGGGTAAAATGCCGTGGCTATTCACTCTGGCTTAATGAAACGACAAGTTGATATACTACTTGACAATTGCATTTACGGCGAGGTGAAGCTACTTTATCTTTCGCCAGAACGAATAAAAACAGAGATTTTCCAAGAACGTCTTAAGAAGATGAATGTGAACTTGCTAGCGATTGACGAAGCGCACTGTATTTCACAATGGGGTCATGATTTCAGACCTTCATATCTTCAAATAGGGGAACTCCGCGAATTAATCCCCAACGTGCCATGCCTCGCATTGACAGAAAGTGCCCCTCCATTGGTTCAAGAGGAGATTCGTACACTGTTAAATTTTTCTAGACAGTCGCAAACTTTCACCAAAGCTTTTTACGGCCGAACTTGAGCTTCAAAGTTTTTAAAAGCGAGCGGAAATGGAAATATTTGTCCCAAGCTTTGAGTGCCAATGGTAAGTCATCTGCCATTATTTATATGCGAAGTAGGAAAAAAGTCGAACAGCTCAGTGAGTTCTTGAACAAGAATGGAATTCAGGCAGCATTCTACCACGGTGGTCTAACATACTTGGAGCGAAAGCAAAAGCAAGAGCAATGGATGACCGGGAAATCGCCAGTAATGGTGGCCACCAACGCTTTTGGAATGGGTATAGACAGTGAGACTTGTGATCCACTTCGATTTACCTGAGAATGTTGAATCTTACTATCAAGAAGCAGGAAGAGCAGGAAGAGATCTTAATCCGGCACAGGCATTAATGCTGTATGAGGGGGCAGATCTTATCAGGTTAAAGGAAAGGGTAGAGATGGCTAATCCTAGTGTTGAGACCATTTCCAAAGTGTATAAAAGTATATGTAATTACCTTCAATTAGCTCAAGGTAGCTTTCCCGAGAAGCCTTTTGATTTTAAGGTTCATCACTTTGCCAAACAATTCAAACTGGGCTTTGTGCAAGTATATCAATCATTGAGAAAGTTAGAAAAAGCAGGACTTTTAATGATGAATGATGGCTTCTTTTTACCTTCTAGGCTATATGTTCAGGTCAATAATACAGCACTATATCAATTTCAGATCGCTAATGTACAGTTTGAGCCCTTAATCAAAATTTTGGTAAGAGTCTATGGAGGTGAGCTCTTTTCTGGTTTTACCGTGATTTCTGAAAGCAAATTGGCAACCATATTAAAAAGTTCTGTTGATGCTGTGAGGAATCAGTTGTTAGAATTGGAGAAACGGTCATTGATCTCTTATCAAGTTCAAATGGAGGAAAATCAATTGTTTTTCTTGAGCGAAAGGGCAGGAGAGCGGCATTTGCAAGATGTGCTTCGGCCGATTGCGGTTCGTTCACGTATTGAAGTGAAGAAGATGGAAGAGTTGGTGAAGTACATGGAGGACACAGAAGTATGTCGTCAAACACAGCTTTCGATGTACTTTGGGGAGCTTGATGCTGCTTCTTGTAATGTTTGTGATAACTGTGGGACTGTTAGCAAAACGTTGATTAAGAACCGCATTCTAGAACTTTTAGAAATGAGACCATTGACAACCGGATTGCTTCTTGCATCATTTGATTTGTCTGAACATCAAATAGTATTAAACATCGTACGTGAATTTGTAGAAAAAAGAAAGGTCAAGCTTTCGCCTGACCAGTTTTTATCTTTAAGCTAAGTGTTTGTCACTGTCACTGGTGTTATTAATATAACAGCAGTCAGCAACTAGAATTCAGCTTCCTAGAAGTTTAACCCAACGCTACGATCCCTGGTAACTCTTTCCCTTCCATATACTCTAACAGTGCCCCACCGCCTGTTGATACAAAAGAAACATCGTCTGTCATTCCTGCTTTGTTGATAGCAGCTGCAGAATCTCCACCACCAATTAATGAGTAGGCACCATTTTTTGTCGCGTCAACCACTGCTTTTGCCACAGAGAATGTACCTTTTTCGAATGAAGACATTTCGAAAACACCCATTGGCCCATTCCATAGAATTGTTTTTGACTTAGCTAGAACCGCAGAAATTTCAGAAATAGCAAGAGGGCCGATGTCTAGACCCATCCAGTGATTAGGAATGTTTTTACTGTCAACTACTTGGGTATTGGCGTCATTTGAGAATGCGTCGGCAATCACTGAGTCTGCCGGTAAGATAATCTTTACTGAATGCTCCATTGCTTTTTGCAATAGCGACAATGCCAGCTCCATTTTATCTTCTTCAACCAAAGAGTTTCCAATACTTCCTCCCGCAGCTTTTATGAAGGTATAAGTCATTCCGCCACCAATTACAAGGTTGTCAACTCTTGGCAATAAGTTCTCAATTACTTGAATTTTATCAGAAATCTTAGCCCCACCCATTATGGCCGTAAAAGGTTTTTGGGTGTCCTCTAATACTTTTTTAGCATTTTCTAACTCTTTGTGTATAACGTGCCCGCAGCATTTATCATCAAAGAATTTGGCTATAATGCTTGTTGAAGCATGAGCTCTATGTGCAGTTCCAAAGGCATCATTTACGTAGATGTCGCCATGATTTGCTAGTTGCTTAGCAAAAGCCTCACTTCCCTTTTTCTCTTCTGGGTTAAACCTGAGATTTTCAAGCAAGAGCACTTCTCCTGGTTGTAAGGCAGCAGCTTTACTACTAGCCTCAGGGCCAACACAATTCTTAGAAAACTCAACTTTCCCTTCGTAGACTTCATTTAGATATGAAACTAAGTGCTTTAGCGAGTATTTTTCTTCCGGCCCATTTTTAGGTCTTTCGAGATGAGACATCAATACAGCTGACCCTCCATCGTTGAGGATTTTTTTGATTGTAGGCTCGGCTGCTTTAAGTCTGGTATAATCGCTGATCTCAAGTTTACTGTTCAAGGGAACATTAAAGTCTACTCTTACTACAGCTCTACGACCCCGAAAGTTGAAATCTTTGATTGTTTTCATGCGGCAAAGATAATCTCCAATAGATTATTTGCCAGAATTTGTTTTAATATTTAATGTGCTGCACGTGAAATTCGGTCGTTCAATGCCAAACCAAGACCATAGTTGACGAAAGGTTCGATTAAAATGTAATCGGCTTCCAACTCATCTGCCTTTCTAAGTGCATCGTAGAGGTTCCTGCTGGCTTCCGTAATTTTGCCCGATAAAGACAGCTGAATGTGTGATGATCCTTCTGGGGCATTTGAACCAAACGCCAAAAAGACCAAGTGTGATGATTTGAGATGAATCGTTAATTCATTGAATTTTCTGACAATAACCTTGGTTTTTGGAGCATAGTGACTTCGAAGCATCCCAGGAGCTGCAGGATTGACTTCGTTTTCAGTGAAGACTTTTACTTTAGTTCCCAATACTAATTCGATCTCTTCCTTTGGTAGGCTTCCAAATCTCAGAATGGTAGCATGGCCATCAACTATAGAAACAATTGTTGATTCTATCCCTTTTTTGCACGGACCGCCATTCAAAACCATCGCGATTTCGTCTCCCAATTGTTCTTCGACATGAGCAGCTCTTGTTGGGCTAACCGATCCCGAGAGATTGGCACTAGGTGCTACTAGTGGAAAAGGAATCGATCTCAATAACTCTAAGGTCATTTTGTGGTCGGGCATTCTAATTGCTACGGTTTCTTTGCCAGCTGTTACTTGATAAGGGACAGCGGTACTTTTTGGCAAAACAAGTGTAAGGGGGCCTGGCCAAAAGTGCTTGGCAAGTTTTACTGCTTCTGCCGGCATTTCTGAAGTTAGTTCTTCAAGTTGATCAAAGTCTCCGATGTGTACAATCAAAGGGTTGATTTGTGGCCTTTTTTTTACTTTGTAGATTTCGGCAACGGCCTTTTTATCAAATGCGTTTGCTGCAAGACCATAAACAGTTTCAGTAGGGATAGCTACTAGTTCACCATGCCTTAAATACTTGGATGCTTGTGTCAGGTCTTTGGAAATCAAAAGTTCACTTGTTTTAGCTAGTTGTAAGCTGTTTTGGCCTTACTGTTAAAAAGATATGGCAATATTCTGAAAATTATCACATGAAAAAAACTCCATATTACGTCTAGTTTTTGGTAAGGTATGAAACAAATGGGGTGAATAGTAAAACCTCTGGTATATACATTACATGTAAAAAGTAAGAAAATGCAATTAAATATCCTTATAGTTATATAAATTCATGTATTTTGACTGCTATCGATGGTAAAAATGTTCGAGAATGGCTCAAACCTTACATGGCCCCTCGTTGGCCATTTATGGCTTTTTGCATAACAATCATGCAGTTATATTTGAATATCAATAGTCAACTAGATCGATAATGGGTTGAAAGATTTGAAGACGCTTGGTTGTTGATAAGCCTCGGGTAGTAGTGATACTTCCGGGGTTTTTTGTTTTTAAATTGAAACTTCCAACAGGATTTATAATCTGTTATACTTTGGAAGGCTTATTTTTTAAGAATTTGTGATTGAAAACGCCAATTGCTTTCAATGAAAATGGCTTTGTAATCCTAATCTACTACCTAAGTTTAAAGTACCATAGTGCAATAAGTCCTGCAATCGTGAAGATATAAAAGAGAAGAAGCTTGTCAAAGCTATCTTTCCAACCCGCTTGATCAGCTAAATCAAACTTTAGCTCATTAATTTGATCTTCTTTTAAACTTACCAGATGAGATAATCTATTGACTTCTAAACTCAAGTCTTCGAGCGCTTCATTTTTTCCACTATTCATCAAAACCAGTTCCCCCTTGTCCATTGAGTTTTCGATCCTAACTGCTTGCAGCACCTCATCATCTTTAAGAATAATCTTCTTTAAAGCTTCAACCATTTTTACTAAGTCTTTTTTTGAAGACTTATTTGCAAGTCCGAAAAACGAGTTCTTTTGCTCTCGAGCTGTTTTAAATTCTTGATAGAGCTCAGTACGTTCATCTAATAATTCTTTCAGTTGGCTATCTTCTTGGGCGAAAACTGAAATACTGGTAAAGATCAGTAGCAGGTAAATGAAGTTTTTCATTATAAAATCTTTTTTAATAGTTGACTGATGTGATTTACTTCCATCTTATGGCTATTCTTATTGGCCGCATAAATGTGCTGCTGAATTTTGAGATGGTCTACATTTCCTTCAAAAGTAATTAAGTCAATCTCAATGTTTCCGAAATGAGCATGTGAAGGATATAAAGACCCCTTTGCCCTTTTTGGTTTGATGTAGAATCGGTCTAATATGTAAAACCGGCCTTTAACTTCTTTAGTTTGTTTTACTGCCCTTTGTAAGAGATAATTTTCATTAAGCACCTGTTCTTTTAAATACTCATGAATGAGTTCCCACTGATTCACATCTGTCTTCTGCTTTGGAAATATACTGAACCCCTTCGAGTAAGGTGTATCTAATTCAATGATCTCAAAGTCATTGTTGCCGTTTGGAATTGCCTCTCGTATATCAGAAAGTATCTGTTTTTTTGAAGGCTCATCACTCCAATACTTATAAAGTGCTTGAAAGGACCTAGTACGTGTTAATGGCGTAGTGAATTCGTAAGACTTCTGGTCTTTGAATAGTTTCTTTTTGATTTGGTCGAAGAAGCTCAATTAAGGTTGTTCTCGAGTAAATACCCAATCATTTGTAGTCGACAACTGCTCATTATATAAATAATTTGCAGCTCCAAAAGCTTTGAGACCTTCTGGATGATCAATCTTGTTTTGAATAATGAAGTTTGACATCATTCCTCTGGCCCGTTTAGCAAAGAGTGCTACTATTTTGTACTGGCCAGATTTGCGTTCCTTGAAATAGATATTTATCACCCTATTTGAGAAATCGTTGATTCTGAGTGCCTTAAAGTATTCCTTGGAGGCCAAATTAATCAAGACCGGGCTTTCATGTTCGTCGAGTTCCCGTTGAAGACTTTCGCTTAAGGTATTTCCCCAAAAAGCATAGAGGTCCTTACCTTTGCTGTTTTTGAGTTTGATCTTCATCTCGAGCCTATATGGTTGCATTAGATCCAAAGGCTTTAAGATTCCATAAAGACCTGAAATAATCCGCAAGTGTTTTTGGGCGAAAGTAAATTCTTTATCAGTGTAAGAGTTGATCTCAATATCTGTATAAACATCCCCTCTAAAAGCACCTATTGCTTGCCGACTGTTCTCAATCGTAAATGGTGTATTGTAGCTTTGATATCTTCCATAATTTAGATCTGATAGCTTCTCACTCAAACTCATGAGATCTGAAATCTTTTCGGGACTAAACTTCCTAAGTTCTTTGATCAGTTCTGCTGACTGGTCGAGGAACTCAGGCTGGGTGTAAGTGTCAAAAGCAAATGAGTCAGTAAAGTCTTGACCCTTTGAAGGCGAGATGATAGCAATCATAGATTTTTTCTAAAGCAACATACAAATATAGAATTTGTTGGTTATCTCAGAACAGTTATTCCTCCAGTAAGTTGTTGCACACCTCTTTCGGGCCTGAATTCACTGGTAAACCTGACTACATAGGGATAAGTACCGATCTTTACCAGCTTACCGTTAACAGTTCCATCCCATCTAAAGCCTTTATCATTGGACTGATAGATCAACTCACCCCAGCGGTTGAATATCAATATTTCAAAGTCAGCAACATAACTTGCAAAGGCTTGAAAGTTGTCATTTAAGCCATCTCCATCTTCTGCTGGAGTAAAAGCAGTTGGAAGGAATACAGCACTTTCACATACTTCTCTGACAAATACAGTGTCTAACGATACACATTGATCAGCATTTGTTCCTTGGAAGATATATGTTCCCTGAGCATTTGCTACTAGGGTAGGAGTGTTTGCTACACTGGTACCATTGTAGAACCATTCATAAGTGGTAAATATTCCTGGACTTAAAATGACTTCATTGGTGTTTTGATTACTTAGATCTGGACAAATTTCGGCATTATCTAATAGAGAAGTCGTTGGGGTCTTGGCAAATCGAACGGCTTGAACTGAAGCAGAAGCAGAGCAAGCAGCATTCCTGACTTCAATGCGATAAGTACCAGGAATTTGAACTCTGATGGAGTCAGCGTTTAGTCCCACCAGTTGAGAACCGTTAGGCGCAAACCAAACATAGTTAGTGACTGTACCGACAACATTGGCCCTCAAAACAAGAAATTCACTCTCATCGCAACTAGGTGGCGATGTAGCAGTCACACTTAAAGGTTCAAATACCTCGAAAGGCTGTGTTACACTATTTTCGCAGCCTGTATCGGTATTTCTAACTGTTAAAGTGTAGTCTCCTGATTGCCTAATGGTAATTCCTTGAGATACTTCACCTGTAGACCATAAGAAGGAGTGATTAGCATTAGGCTGTGATAGATTAGGAAAGATGGTTGTTATTCCATCGCAACTGTCACCTGTAAAGCCAATGTCAATCAAAGGATCGCCACCTAATGTGACTGCAATCGTATCTAATGCACTACAATATGTTCCACTAGGATCAGAAGCAGTTACTACAAATGTTTGAGTACCTGTGAATCCTCCGAGAGTAGCTCGGTTTCCTACTGTTGAATCTATAAAGTTATTGCTACCGTCAATGTTTTGCCAATTGAAAACAGCTGAATTGTTAAAAGGAGTTCCACTTGGATCATTAACATTGACATCGATAGTTGTTTCCGTTCCACATAAGCTTATGTCACCAAATGGAGGTGCAAAAACCAACTCTTCTAATAAGGTCACCGCTACTGTGGTACTTTGAAAACAACCGTTAGGAGCAGTAACATCTAGCACGTACTGTCCTTCACCAAATCGGCCATTGAAGGTAAACTCACGATTTGGTACAATCACTGTTAAAGGATCGGTATTTAGGTTGTTTCCTGCTTCGTCGATAAAGTTATAAGTTGGTGTACCAGTGATGTCGGGCGAAAGAATGAAAGACACACTTACGCTTTCAGTATTGCAATTGGAAGGTAAGGCAGCGTCTGCTTGAATGATTGAAAAACTTGCAGCTCCATCTTGAACTGTTAAATCATTTCTTCTAGAAGGGCATCCAGTAACTCTATCAATGACTTCCACACCATAAGTTCCAGCGGCCAAATTTGAAATACTTGTTCCTATTTCTCCTTGTATCACATTGCCATCTGGATCATACCAAATGTAACTGTAGTTGTCTGGGTTGGCAATGTTTATTGCGATACCTCCATCGGCTACCATGCAGCCAGTGGTAGCTGATACTGTAGCATCAACTGTAATTTGATTCCCAATTTCAAAAACAACTGTGTCGCCTCCAATACAATTAGTGAGGGGATCTTGAACTGATACGATGTACTCATAGGTGCCGGGTACGCTTGTGTCTACCATTTGGCCTGCTGCAGATCCAACTGGAGTTCCATTAATAAACCACCTATAAGTTGCACCTACATTTTGTGCGTTGAGATCAGCTATGTCTTCGTTAGCACAAATACTAAGATCTGGACCAAGGTCTACTTGAGGTCTTCCGTCGACAACAAAAATCTCCTTGCTATTGGAACAACCCAGCGGAATGGTAACAGTCACTGTATAAATCCCTGGCTCAGTAATGTCAATCACTGGATCAGTACTTACTTCGATTCCCGCAGCATCGACCCAAGAGTAGGTATTTGCTGGATCTCCACCATCAAGTGTTAAAGTTCCATTACAAATGGCCGCATCATCGGGAATGGCATCAAGGACGGCAGGAGCACCAATTTCAATAACTTGTGTGAATGTAGTATCCAAACCACATCGATTTGTAATGTTTAAAGTGGCAGTATAACTTCCCACATTGTCATAGGTATGAGCAGCATCTTGCTCGTTTGAAGTCATGCCATCTCCGAAGCTCCATAGAAACTCATCTATTACAGACGACTCTTGACCTGAGAACATGATTTCTTCTCCTTCACAAGCATTTTCTGGGAATGTAGCTCCAGGCTCACCAGTGTTACTACCAACTTGCTGAATAAAGTTGGGCAGACCAAATGAACTGGTACCACCATTGAGCGAAAAGCCACCTACATTAAATCGGGCAGTATCAACTGGAGAGTTGAAACTTGTAATGGTTCCTAGTGTGCCACTACCATTAATCGCGACATACATTTGACCATCTGCGCCAAATTGAATAGCACCAAAATTGGTTCCAATTGCGTCTGGTACGACCATACCAACTACATTGTCTTCTAGCCACATTGCCGAAGAGTCTGCTGGAATATCATATTGAAAAATTGATCCACCAGTACCATTGGAAGAAGCATAGAGGAATCTATTGTTAGAAGAGAATTCTAAACCATAGACATTGCCAGTAGGAACATTTAAGGTAACTGGATTACTAAGTCTTCCTGTAGTTAAGTCAAAGTCAAAAACTTCTACAGTGTTTGGTGCAATTGCGATGGCTACGCGACTTCCATCTTGCGAAAATTTCATAGAACCTTGACCATTTCCTGCATCGCCTACATCATGAACTGAACCAACAGAGCTAAGAACCGGATTGCCTACTCCATTGCTACCTACCTGGTATGCTCTAAAGGTGTTATTACCATACTCATGAGATAATACCCAAAGAGCAGAGTCTCCTTGAACTGATGCAAGACGTTCTGTGCTTTCGCCAAAAATCAATTGATCTTTAACCACAACTTCACCATCTGCTGAGTTTGCTTTAATATCAACGATCGAAAATTTCATTCGAAAAGTACCCGTTCCATAAACTTCTTCAGTAGTAAAAATGAAGAATAAAGTCTCTTGCTCAGGCACTTGAACGATTAAAGATGACTGGGTTGAACCAGGATCGCCTCCAATGTCAGTTCCATTGGCCATGATTTGATGTCTTCTATTGTAAACTGTACTACCATCTGTGTAGAACAGTAAGTCTCCGTTGATGTCAGATATAGTTGCCACACCTTCAGGTGCATTTAGAGCACCATCAGTCAATGCCACTACGTTTCCAGTATCATCTGAAAAATCGATTCCGCCACCATTTCCAAAGTACCAGACATTGGCGTCTTGGTTTATTTCACCATAAACATCCACTTGTATTTCGTCATACACTAAGCATCCCGTCGCGGGATCTGTGGCTGCTACCCAATAAGTACCAGCTTCAGTTACTGTTATAGTTCTTACACCAGTCTCTAATGTAGACCATCCGATATCGGTAACTACTGCTTCACCAAGGTCGAGTGTGAGCGATTCTCCAGGACAAATCACAGTATCAGCACCTAAGTCAATCATTACATCGGTTTGTACGATGTTGATCCCTTCAGTATCAGATACATTTAGGTTTCCTGCAAAGGCATCTACTGAAACTGATACTGGCCCTCCTTGATCGTACGTATTAATTGCCACAACGGCACCAATTGGCCCAGAGCCGTTACCAAGATCCCAATTGAAATTTTCTACAGGAAAATCTGCATTTGCAAAGAAGAAGCTAGGAGACATAGCGCAATTTCCATAAGAATCAATGGCTACAGATGTAAGTGCTGGAGAAATAGGATTGGCGAAAGACGGGAACTGACGACCGTTAAAGTCTTCACCATCACATATATCAACCATATAAATGGGGTCTGTGTTTGGACTTTCTATCAACCCGAGGGTAATTGGATCTCCATCGTTTTGTTGATATAGGTGATATATTTGTTCGTCAGGACCAATTTGCAGCCCAAAACTCCTAAATACTGCTGCAGGTAAAAGGTCGGTCAAAGGACTATTTGGTAAAGCAAAGTCAAAAATCTGCACTTGCGCCGCGTTTCCTACAGAAGAGCCTGTATTAGAAATGTACAATTTAGTTCCGTCAGGTGACCACTCGGTATCATAAACAGCATTTCCAGGTAAAGCAGCATTGGCACTACCAAATATTTCTTGATC
The DNA here is from genome assembly GCA_947561585.1 of Caprella mutica. Lineage (NCBI taxonomy): Eukaryota > Metazoa > Arthropoda > Malacostraca > Amphipoda > Caprellidae > Caprella > Caprella mutica. The sequence continues at coordinate 18,989 of CANNZV010004015.1, forward strand.
TAATGATAGGGTTCCTCCGATGGGATCAAAGTTTAAAACCAACACATTGCTTGAACCGTTTTGAGGTGCAATAGCTATTTTTCCAGCGGCTTGGCTAAATGAGAAATTTCCCGCAACTAAATCTGCAGGTACATTCAAACTCGAAGCCACGTTAAAAGAACCATCAAACTGTTTTTCGTAAGCAACGATTTGATTAGAAGCCTGATCTTGCGCAATAATAAAGTTTCTACCTCCAAAGACCAAGGTTAACATGGCCTCTGATGTATTAGTGATTCCAGTAGGTTGTCCAGAGCTAATTACCTGACCAAGAGGGGATTCTGGGTTGGGTCCATTGTTTCCTGCTAGGCTAACATCGACTATTGAAAAGTTGATTTGTCCAGCAAAGATTCCATCTGCTGTATTGGAGTATACATAAATTAATGAGTCTGATCCAGGTACACGACAGATGGCTGCAGATTGATTTCCGTTGGTATTTCCAGTTAAAGCACCGCCACCAAGCATGATCTGATTGGACGCATCATAAATGTTTACACCATCAGTATAGAACAATGTATTTCCAGTAATTGGATCAGTGGCTACTGCACTACCTTCTAATCCCATTGAAGGATTCTGACCTTCCACTTTTCCCACTTCATTGGTTTCATGGTCGAATATTAGACCATTTGACGAACCGCCAAAATACCAATTATGACGTGAAAAGTCTTGCGACTTTAAGGAATCAATCTGAGTAAAGGCCAAAATCACCAATAATAAAGTAACCTTGACCACCCTCTTTTGAGATATCTCCATCCTTCTCTTTTAGCAATGTTAATAGTTAGCACGAATTTTACTTAATACGCATTTTTTACAATGCTTATTATTATTTCCGAAGAAAAAACAATTTGCAGTAAATTTAACGTTTAAATAGTCGAACAGCATATTTTTTGCGTACTTAGAAATATGATGCGCTCGATGAGGAGATTGAAAGAAGGGACTTTTGGATTATTAAGAAATATGAATTTGAGAAAGCTAGTTTTTCCACTTTTGTTTTTGCTGCTGAGTACTGAGGTTGCCTTTGCGCAGGATCCACAGTTCTCTCAATTCTATGCAGCCCCGCTTTACTTGAATCCGGCTTTTGCTGGTTCAACTGGTGAAGCTCGAGTTGGATTGAATTATAGGAACCAGTGGCCAGGCCTTGATGCCAACTTTACGACGGTTGCCGCGTACGGTGATTATTACGCCGATCTATACAATAGTGGTTTTGGTTTTATGGTAATGGAAGATCGTGAAGGATTGGCTGGACTTACATCTACATCAGTAGCAGCTCAATATTCCTACACTTTAAAGTTGATGGATAATCTAGCATTTAGAGCTGGTTTGGAAGGAGCGTTTGTAAGCAGAGATGTGAATTTTGATAAATTAACTTTTGGGGATCAGTTTGATCAAACTGGTTTCATAAACATCGCTACTGCCGAAGTTTTCAATACAGGGCTTAAGGTAAATTATGTAAATTTTGCAGCAGGCGGATTGTTGTACACACCTAATTTCTTCTTAGGTTTCTCTGCTCATAATTTAAGTACACCTAATCAATCTTTCCTTGATGGAGAAAGTTTGCTTCCAGTAAAGCTCTCATTTCACGCTGGATTAAAGATTCCTTTTGGAGGTGCAACTTCAAGCGGCAGACTTGGTCCACCAGCAGGAAGGGAAAAGAGTGTGACACCTACGATTCAATACAAAACGCAAGGACAATTTGATCAGTTAGATGTTGGAGCATCTTTGACATTAGCTCCATTGGTTTTGGGACTCTATTATAGAGGACTTCCAGTGAAGTCTTTTGAATCATACACTAATAATGAATCAGCAATTTTTGTTGTAGGCCTTAGTAAAGAGAACTTAAACTTAGGTTACAGTTATGATCATACTTTATCTGAACTAAGAGGCATAAGTGGTGGCGCGCATGAGATCAGTATTTCTTATGTATTTTCTCTAAGGGACCCTAGGCGTCCTTCAAAAGATGTAATGCGTATCCCATGTCCTAAGTTCTAGGAACACAATTCAATTATTTAAATTTACTTTCTGTAGTTTCAATTATAAGACTATTCTGTTGTTCAGGATATAAAGCACTTATAACTTTGCAGTATGGAAAGCAAGACCGTCCTGTTTATTCTAGTTGGCATCATTCTATTTGAATATGTCTTTGATCACATCCTAAGTTGGATGAATTATAAACAGCAGAATGAAGATCTTCCTGAAGATTTAAAGGGTATCTATAAGCCAGAAGCTTATGCTAAAGCGATGGAATACCAAAAGGTTAACACCAAGTTTGGTTGGGCTACGGGATTGTTTAGTCTTATATTAATCTTAGCTGTTTTATGGTTTGGACTACTTGGAAAGACCTATGATTACCTTCTGAACTTTTCCTCAAATGAAATTTTGGCGGCTTTGCTATTCTTTGGAGTTATCGGACTGGTATCAGACCTGCTTACTTTGCCTTTTCAGATCTATAAGACTTTCGGTATCGAAGAACGCTTTGGGTTTAATAAATCCACCACAAAACTCTTTATCGCAGATAAGCTCAAAGGCTATTTATTGGCCGCATTGATAGGAGGATTGGTTGTTGGGGTTCTTCTTTGGCTCGTACAGTTTTTTGGAAGTTCCTTTTGGTGGATCTTCTGGATATTTATGTTTGGGTTTTCGTTGTTCATGAACATTTTTTATACGTCACTTTTTTTGCCATTGTTTAATAAGCTCAGTCCGTTAAAAGATGGAAGTTTAAAGGATGCTATAAACGCTTTCGCCAAAAAAGTTGACTTCCCAATTGATAATATCTACGTAATTGATGGTTCGAAGCGGTCTGCGAAATCAAACGCATTCTTCTCAGGTATCGGAAAAAAGAAGAAGGTGGTCTTTTATGATACCCTCCTTGAAAACCACTCAGAGGATGAATTGGTGGCGATTCTAGCACATGAGGTAGGTCATTATAAGAAGAAACACATCATTCAAAGCTTGATTGCAACGGCTTTGCAGATGGGACTTATGCTTTGGATCATGTCATTGGTAATTTTCAATCCAAGTTTTTCAAAAGCGCTAGGTGCTCAATCAATGGCGATTGCTTTAAACCTAGTGGTCTTTTCGCTGCTTTACGCTCCAATTTCTCGAATTAGCGGGATACTGATGAATGTTGTTAGTAGAAAAAATGAGTTTGAGGCCGATGCATATGCTGCTGCAAACTTTGAAGCTCAGCCATTGATCGATGCGCTAAAGAACTTAAGTGTAAAAAACCTCAGCAATTTGTTTCCACATAATTGGTACGTGTTTTTTAACTATTCACACCCACCTTTGATGCAACGCTTAAATGCACTGAAGAAAGTTATTGCATAAAGTCTGCATCATTGCTATAGCTAAGTGCCATCAATTGCGCAAGTGCATCAGTTGCTCCGGTGCCTTCAAATAACATTTTGTGTAGGTGCTCTGTTACAGGTGCCCTTACATCGAGTGATTGCCTTATGGCATTCATGTACCTGACAGTTTTTACGCCTTCAGCTACCTCGCCAAGTTCTTCTATAATGTCTTCTAAAGCGCGACCGCTGGCAAGATGATAGCCAACTCTGAAATTACGACTTAACTTACTGCTACAAGTTGTAATGAGATCACCAATGCCTGCTAAACCTAAATACGGACTTTGGGTTGTTCCCATTGCGGTCCCAAGCCTGACCATTTCGGCTAATCCTCTACTGAGCAATAAACCTTTTGCATTGTCTCCAAAGCCTAGACCCACCGAAACACCCGAAGCAATCGCAATGATGTTTTTAAGGACACCGCTTAGTTCTACACCAATCAAGTCTGAATTTCCATAGACTTTAAATTGTGGACACCTCAATAGCTTTTCGCCGGTAGCCCTCACTTCTTCAAACTCACTAGCAATTACAGTGGCAGCCGGTAAGTTTGCAGTCATTTCGGCAGCTAAGTTTGGACCAGCTAAACAACCTACTCTTAAAACAACTGATTCTGACCTGATTACCTCGCTCATGGTCGAAATATCGCTCCGCTTTAATCGCTTTAGATCGCCATCTTGGAGCTCTTGGGAAACGTCAAGTCCCTTTGTTCCGTGTATCAACATGTGATAAGGGTGTAGGAAAGGGGCCAAGTCTTTCATCATTGAACGAAAGTTACTTGATGGTATAATCGGGAAAATTACGTCACACTCATTTGCTATTTCGGCAAGCTCATTGGTGAAACTAATTTGAGGATTGAAGGCCTTCGGAGCCGTAGATTGCAATTTCTTTAGCTCTTCAATTTGTTCTGCACGGCGTACATAAAGAAGTACTTTCTCATTGTTACTTAAAACATTTGCTATGGCCTTACCAAAACTTCCAGCTCCAATTACTCCGATTGATTTAGACATAGTTTTCTAATTTGTAACCTTCCATTCTGTTATGGTAGAAATAAAGCAGCTGTAAGTCTTCGGTGGCGATATTTCCATTTTCTCGTTTGTACAATGCTTTCTTAGCATGGTAAAGACCTAAGTTCTTTAAGCCATGGTCAATTAGCTTGCTTAGCTCATAAGCCATGTGTGGAGCGACATCTATTTCATATTGTTGGAAAAGCTCCATGATGTGTGAGCGGCCGTCTTCTACCATCTTTGCAAACGTTTCATACGGAATTTCTAAGTCGCCTTCTGCAAGGCGTAATAGGTCATAAAGATCCAAGTGACTGTATTTCCTTTCAAAATATTTGAAAGCAATAAAAGCAACCAAGTGGCTCGAAAATACACGATTGATTTTATGGTATTCCTTGACGATTTTCTTTCCAAGCAACACATTGTATTGAACATCTCTTTGCGGATCGGCCTTGAGCTCCCCGTCTGAATAAAAGTATTCTTTGATGTCAATTTCTCTTCCTAGTTTATCGAAGCTGGTTCCATTTTCATCAAGATCGTTTCCAAAGACATCCATTGCTTTACCTACCGAGAAAGAAATGCTAGAATCATAGGTAAAGAACTTCAGAAGAAACTTAATCATCTTAGAAGACTTGGAATAACGGTCATTATCGCCGTAGAATTTTTCCTTTCCTACTTTGGTTAAGTGCTGTTTGATCAGTGAAGGCGCTTCGAGAACAAAGTGATAGTTAAGTACAATAGGAACAATAAAGACTTTGTTATCTAAATCTTTTTGGCAAATAATACGTTGCGCATCTAGAGCTGTTCCTAGCATTCCAAGCTTTAATTTGGATTCTATGCTACCTGATCTTGAGCGCGTACCGCCTGGAAAGAAAAGACTATGACAACCATCTTGAATCGCCAAAGTGGAATAATTTCTTAAAGCTTTCCCATAGATCGGGTTTTTCTTACGACGATCAATTTTGTATGCTCCTAAGCTATTCATGAAATAGGCCAATATTTCAATGTCAAATAGGTTTAGTCCAGCACCATAGATCACAGCTGGCAATCCCAGTACATTGATAATCCAACCAATCAAAATCGAATCCAGATTGCTGAAATGTGTTGGTACCAAGACTACAGTGCCTTTGGTTGCCAAGTTGCGCAGTTGGTCAATTTCACCAACCATCTGCACTTGATCTTGTAAAGTGTACTCTTTTTTGTACAGTTTTCTAAACCCTTTTACTTTGGCTGCATTATAAAGACGATTGAAACCAGAAGTGAGAATTCGTCGGGCAAGTTTATGTCTGTTGGGCTTAAATCTTGAAGCAATTTCATTGACATATCGATCAACTATAACTTCGAGAACTTGAAGTTCAGCCTCTTTTTTGTCAGATTGCTCTGGATCTATTTTTAAGATATCTTTTTTAATTCCTTTCCAGAATTTGCCTTCATCGTCGGGATCAACTTCCCAAGGATTGTTTTTAATACGAAATTCTTCATTGAAACGAGTTAGCTCCAGAATGGGACGCAGCCCGTTTTCTCCGTATTCTTCAACCAGATCATCTAAGGTTTTTTGTTTCACTTTCTCAATGAAAGCATCCATATTCTGGCTAAGATGGTAGACAGGCCACTCTTTACTTCCTCCTGGAAGTATGGGCTCGTAATATCTCTTGGTATTAGTTTCTCCTATTGGCCTCATTTATCAAATTGAATCCTAATATATACAGTTAAAGGGTAATTGGGAAGAAAGTTGAGAATGAAGTTGACACTGTACAAATGATACGTTATTGTATCAAGATTTCTTGCGAAATTGCCGACTTTGGCAGTGGACTATAGAGGTGCGGGAAGTAGTCTCCAACGTCCATTCCTTTTTCATACTTGATGGTGGCACCGATTTGTAATGCATCGATCTTAAGTAAAACTAAATCTTTCTGGCCATTAAAAAATCTTTTTAAAACACCAGGAATTTGTCGGTGTTCACACAAGTGAATGAAACCATCTTTTTTATAGCCTTGAGGTTGCCAGTCTAAGGATTGGTTTGATATCCACTCTTCTTTGTTTACGATATGATATAGAAAAAAGTCACCCCGTTTTCGAGACTTTATTTGTTGATTTAAGAATGCTACAAATGAATTAAGATTGGGTGTAATATTACCAATTTCGAAATGATAGTCTTTCAGTTGATGATGAACTGTTAGGGCTTTGAAACCTGTAAAACCGTAATACAGCAAGAAAATGCCAATTACAAATAGGATGATAATCAACCACGGATTAAATAGATTGTAGAAAATTGCAATGAAGCAGAGTGAAGTCAATACACCGCCAGTAATGGTCGGGAATAACCACTTCTTCTGAGAAGTGGAAATCCTACTTACTTTCGGAATCGAAAACCTAAAAGGCTGATCGCCATCTTGAATTAAAATGCGTTTGGTGGTCAATCCAACTTTATGCTTCTCGTTGCCTTCTTCTTTTAAATAGAAGATTGCAAGTAGTTTTTCAGGAAGGTCGTTCTCCATCACTTACTAATTGTCTTACAGTTGGTGCATAGTTTCAGCATATGCCTTGATCATTTCGTCAAAACTCTCTCTCACTTTAGATAAGAAGACAGGTAGTACTACCGCTTGTTCCAAAGATTCTAGCCCTAGAACATCCCATTCTTGAAATTTATAAGTTTGCTCTAAAGGCCCCTTTTCAAACTTGACAAGATACTTTCCGTTATAATTGAAAAAAGAAATTTTGAGATCCTTTTCAATGCGCTCTTTAATTATCCTCATTATGAATTATGCAGGTACGCGTAATATTTGCCTTTCCGTCAACAGTACTTGCAACTGAACAATATTTGTCGATGGTTAAGTTCACTACTTTTTCAAGATCAGACTGTTTGGTGTTTGGAGACCACAGATGAAACTCCAAGTGGATATTATTAAAGTATCTTGGAGGATCATCTTGACGTGTTCCAGATGCTTTAATTTTTAAATCATTAACAGTTTTGCGCTTTTTGCGTAACATCAACATGACATCTACTGCAGAGCATGCAGAAACAGCCGAAAGTAAAGCTTCCATTGGTGATTGGTTGGCTTTCTTATCCTGATCTCGCATATCTATCGTGAGCATTTGTCCTCCAGATGCCTCAGATAAATAGACTTCGTCTTCAATCAATCGTGTCGTTACTTGTAAATCCATTGTTCTTGCTAAAAATTTGATAGAGCCTTTCTCTTGCTTTAACGTTGTTGGGATGATTTAGGCTATTTTTTATACTGTTTTTTTCTTTGGTTGTTAAGCGCCAGCTTAAAGATGCTTTCTCTTCTTTAATGATGTCGTTCTCACTCATCTTATCGTCTACCTCGTAAGCAAGTATCACTTGCTCAAAATCAAACCACTTCTGAATAAATTCGATCCTTTTGTCATTGTTGATGTCCTGGATTTCATTCCAGTTTGAGTAGAGATTTGAAATTGGATCAATTACCCTGTTGAGTAGGGACTTCCTTTCGCTTAGAACACTTGTTGCATGCTTTGGAGTATCTCTAATTGTGATCATGACAACTCCAGAAGTGTTTTCTTTGATCCAGTCTTTAAAAGTATAAAGGAAATAGGTAGCGTCATCAACACCGAAGTTATCTGATATACCACTGTCCATAATCTCTAAAACAGGTTCAGAGGGCAAAGCCACGTATGGCGAAACGTACGGAAAAGTAGCGCACATACGAACTGCACTGAGAAAGCGCAATTGATCTCCGTTTTGATCTTTGAAAAAATCTACGAGATCAATTCCCTTGATTTTGTCGTTGGGATTGGAAGCATCAGCACACATATAAGAGACGGGCTGTGCTGAAATGAAAGCTTTTCGACCGTCATTTATGATTGTAGGAGCCATAATTAAAAGCGGAATAATTCCATCTGATTCAGCCTTTCTATAAGCAGAGATTGGTTTGTTCATTACACCTTCAGTATTCTCATCGAGCTTCTGTTCAAACGAAAACCCTCTGTCTTTTACATAACTCTTGTTGTCGTAATCAAAATGTTGATACTTGATAAACAGGTCGTGAACAAGCAAACTAAAGATGATTGGATTTAAAAGTTCATTGCTTATGTTCTTTTCTCCTTGGGCATAATTTACAGCCGTCTGAGATCTTTCTTGCAGTAAGAGTTCTCTAAAATAGGAGAGACCCAATACGCCACCAGATGCTCCGGTCATTAATTTGGCATGTTCCTTAATAATTTCGGTATCCTTATTTATTCGTGACAGATTAAGGTATGTCCAATATGATGCTCTTAAACCTCCGCCACTTGCAGCTATTACTGCCATTTTCGGAGGTATCGAATCTGGAAATTGAGAGCGCCATAAATCAAGAATTTGGATGGTATTTGCTTTGTCGGCTGTAAGTTTCTCAGCGTTGTACTTCTTTTTTAAATACGAAATATCATAAGGCACTTTCTCTTTTTCATAATCTAACCCGAAAGCTTGGTGTGTACCTTTGAACATTCCGATACCACCCAAGATATTAACTAAGAAAACCAGAATTAGAAGTAAGGTAGTACTCCAGCCTCTAAACCAATAAGACATGGCACCGGTGAGCATGATTAGAAACGCAAGCAATAAAACTGCGCTTGCTGCCGATGGAATCTGAAAGAAGGGCGTATCTCTAAAAATACCTGAAATAATGATTAGGACGAAAATAAAGATCTGGATGCTTAACGCATTGAAGTTGTTTTGATCAAATACTTTGAGAATAGACTCTTTATCATAGTATTGTACCTTATTGCTAACCGACTTGAAGCGAAAGTCTAAATCGAGGTAGTTTAAGATGCGCGAATGTTTGTTCTTGTCTTGCTTGTACCTTTGCATGACATTGAGTCTTGTGACTTTTGCTTTCTTTAATCGCTTGTCAACATTATTTGAAAGGATGATAAAAATATCCTTATTGGTACTAACGAAATAGGCAAAGAGGATCAAAAGTATTGATCCAAGGCCTAACAAGAAAGCCAAGCACTTCACAAAGATTGACCAAGCATCATTGAATTCACTTTCGGCTTGAAAGAACGCTAAACAGAACAGATAATGAATGATAAATAGAAATGGTATGATACTGTTATTGAGAGCGTACTTTGTAAATGGCTTTCTCAACGTACCCAAGAATGCAAAACGATGTGCATCTAAGATGTAGCATGTGATAAAAAATGACATGCAAAAGATCCCAATACTTGCTCCCATAATGAAGAAGCTCCAAAAACCTGTCTGATTTTGATATTCGGGATCTAGAAATAAGAGAGGGATTCCTAGAACGGTTCCCACTTTCCCTTGAACGACTGCAAATAGTATTAACCAATAAAGAACCAATAGGTGGTTTCTTTTCAAATTATTGAAGAGTAGCTGGATAGGAAAGGAATAAAACAAACTTTTTAGCACTATTCTTATATTATTTATTCATTTATGGATGAAAATGTAACCTAGGGTAAAACTAAACATATTTCATTTGAAACTTAAATTAGTAAAATCTTCATTGTTACGGATTCTTAGAATCAAGAAAAATATTAAAAATTTACTATCATTATTGAAAATAATTATATTTGCACATCAACTTTCTAATATTGAGTATAATTTGTTTTAAATGAAGGACGATGTTTATACATTTATGCCGCTGAATTGCACTCAACCTAGATTGTTGGAATTTGAGTCAACGACAAAAAAACACAATCAAGCCTTAGAGCTTGACTATTCATCTAAGAGAATAGAGCACACAAAAGAATTAATCTTACAATTGTTCACATTTAAGTCTTTTTAATAATTATTACAAAACTATGAGGAAAATTTCATTAGCGCTATTTTGTATGATTTTCTTTGCATCTGCTAGCGTTTTCGCTCAGATAAATGAAGAAGATCTTCCACCATCAAACAAGCCAGGTACTTGTTATGCAAAATGTGTGATAGCTGATCAGTATGAAACTGTAACAGAAAGAATGCTTTCAAAAGAAGCTTCAAGCAGAATCAAAACTATCCCAGCTACATACACAACTGTTACTGAGCAAGTATTGAGTAAAGAAGGGTACACTAAGAAGTCTGTAATTCCAGCTACTTATGAGACTGTAACTGAAAGAGTATTGTCAAAAGAAGCTTCTACTAGATTAGAGGTTATTCCAGCGGTATACGAAACTGTTACTGAAAGAATCATGACTGAAGCTTCAAGAACAGAATGGAGAAAAGGTGATGCTGATCCTACTTGTCTTTCGGCTAACCCAGATGATTGTAGAGTATTATGTTTAGTTGAAATTCCAGCTAAATACAAAACTGTTACAAGAAGAGTTCTTAAATCTGCTGCATCTACAAGAACAGTAACTATCCCTGCAGAATATGCAAACAGAACTTACAGGAAAATTAAAACTCCTGAGCAAGTTACTGAGACTCAAGTTCCAGCTTCTTACGAAACTGTTACAAGAAGAGTTCTTAAAACTGCTGCTAAGCAGATCGAAGAAGTAATTCCAGAAGAATACCAAACTGTTACAAAAAGACAATTGGTTAAAGCTGGTGGTATTTCTGAATGGAAAGAAGTGATTTGTGCAGACAAATTAACTAGCCAAAAAATTCGTCAGATCCAATTGGCTCTTAAAGCTAAAGGATACGATCCAGGACCAATTGATAACATCTTGGGACGTGCGACTAGAGAAGCACTTAGAAGATACCAAACTGCAAACAACCTACCTGTTGGACAGGTTGATTTGGAGACAATGAGATCTTTAGGTGTAAGCTACTAAGCTCTAAAAAACAATTTTGTTCTAAGGAATCCCGCACATAGTGCGGGATTTTTTTGTTTACTTTGGGTAACTTGTTGGCTTTATTGAAAGAAAATGAAAGTACTATACGCCATATTCCTAAGCTCACTCATCACTTTGGGGGGATTTTCAGATAAAGATTACCCATCACTTGTTGATAGTAATGATCAGGTTGTTTCTATCCTCTTCCAAGAAGATGGATTCAGTAGCTTTCAAGAAGTAGCCAATAATGTAAACTTTCCGCAAGTGTTATTTTTTACAGCGCCATGGTGTAATACTTGCCATCTAATGGAAGATAATGTGCTTTCTGATTCATTAGTAAGTGCTATGACAAATCAGAACTATATGTCGTACAAAGTTAATGTGCAGTCCTTTGAAGGTTACGACATCAAGAATAAGTATAAGGTGCAAATTTTTCCAACGATCTTGATTTTGAACTCGAAAGGAAAGCGTTTAGAAAAAATAACCGGTTACTGTGACAGTAACCGGCTTATTCAAAAACTTCAAAAGTACTAAGCAGCTATCTAAGCGTTATTAGAACTTGCTTTTGCAGAGAAGTACTCTCTGTTCATTCTTGCAATATTAGTTAAGCTAATTTCCTTTGGACATTCAGCAGAACATGCTCCAGTGTTGGTACAAGCACCAAACCCTTCTGCATCCATTTGAGCAACCATTCTTTCAACACGATCCATCCTTTCAACTTGACCTTGAGGCAACATAGAAAGCTGAGCTACTTTTGCAGAAACGAATAACATCGCCGAAGCGTTTTTGCAAGCTGCTACACATGCCCCACAACCAATACAAGTAGCAGAATCAAATGCTTCATCTGATATCTTTCTTGGAATCGGCATTTCATTGGCATCAGGTGTCCCTCCAGTATTTACACTGATATACCCACCAGCTTGGATGATTCGATCAAAAGCAGATCGGTCGACAACCAAGTCTTTAATAGGAGGGAAAGCCGCTGCTCGCCATGGTTCGATTGTAATGGATTCTCCATCTTTGAAAGATCTCATGTGAAGTTGACAAGTAGTCACTGCATCCTTTGGACCGTGAGGCCTTCCGTTGATGTACATGCTACACATTCCACAAATTCCTTCCCTGCAATCATGGTCAAATTGTACGGGTTCTTCTCCCTTCCTTAAAAGTTGTTCGTTTAGAACATCTAGCATTTCTAGGAAAGACATATCAGGAGATACGTCATCCAACTTGTATGATTTGAAATCACCTTTACTAGTGGCGCTCTTCTGTCTCCAGACTTTAAGATTTAGTTTCATATCTGATATGTTTCTACTTGTAACTTCTTTGAGTAAGCTTGACGTACTCAAATTCAAGTACTTCTTTATTTAAAATTGGATCATTTCCTTCTCCAGCATATTCCCATGCAGCTGCATAACTGTACTTGTCATCGATTCTAAGCGCTTCTCCTTCTGGTGTCTGACTTTCTTCTCTAAAGTGTCCTCCACAAGATTCTGCTCTGTCCAAAGCATCTCTAACCATAAGGTCTCCAAGCTCAAGAAAATCAGCAACACGCCCTGCTTTTTCGAGCGATGAGTTCAGCTCGTCACCACTGCCTAGTACTTTAACATTGCTCCAGAAGGTTTCCTTAAGTTCAGCAATTTTCGAAAGTGCAGTTTTTAAACCAGCTTCATTTCTAGACATGCCACAGTATTCCCACATGATCTTTCCTAGATCCCTATGAATCTCATCAACAGTTACGTCACCTTTGATACTTAGAAGTTTTTCAATTCTAGTTTTAACAGCTTTTTCAGCTTCATCAAAAGCAGGATGACTTACATCAACCTTTTCATAAGGCTGCTTTGCTAAGAAATCTCCAATCGTATAAGGAATTACAAAGTAACCATCTGCTAATCCTTGCATCAAAGCACTTGCTCCTAGCCTGTTTGCTCCATGATCAGAGAAATTGCATTCTCCCAAAGCATACAATCCTGGGACCGAAGTCATTAAGTTGTAATCTACCCAAATACCACCCATTGTATAATGAACAGCAGGGAATATTTTCATCGGTGTTTTGTACGGATTTTCTCCGGTTATCTGCGCATACATGTCAAACAGGTTTCCATATTTGGCCCTGATTACTTCTTCGCTCACTCGCTCAATAGCGTCAGCAAAATCAAGATATACAGCTAAACCTGTTGCTCCAACTCCACGGCCTTCATCGCACGCAATCTTAGCGTTTCTTGAAGCCACATCCCTAGGTACAAGGTTCCCAAATGAAGGATACTTGCGCTCTAAATAATAATCTCTTTCTTCTTCTGGAATATCGTTTGGTGCTCTTTTGTCTCCTTTCTTAAGAGGTACCCACACCCTTCCATCATTTCGCAGTGATTCAGACATCAAAGTCAACTTTGATTGATGATCTCCTGAAACCGGAATACATGTAGGGTGAATTTGAGTAAAGCAAGGATTGGCAAAACATGCGCCTTTTTTATAAGCCCTCCAGTTGGCTGTGACATTTGAGCCCATTGCATTGGTACTCAAGTAAAAAACGTTTCCATACCCGCCAGTTGCTAGAACAACTGCATGAGCACTATGTCTTTCAATTTTTCCACTAATTAAATTTCTTGTGATGATACCACATGCTTTGTTATCTACAGTAACGAGATCAAGCATTTCTGTTCGTGCATGTAACTTCACTTTACCCAAGCTAATTTGACGACTTAAAGCCCCATATGCACCCAGTAATAGTTGCTGTCCCGTTTGGCCACGAGCGTAAAATGTTCTAGAAACTTGAGCTCCCCCAAAGGATCTGTTGGTCAATAGGCCTCCATATTCTCTTGCAAAAGGCACTCCCTGGGCAACACACTGGTCAATAATATCTACACTCACAGAAGCCAATCGATAAACATTGGCTTCTCTTGATCTGTAGTCACCTCCTTTTACAGTGTCATAAAAAAGTCTAAAAACCGAATCTCCATCATTCTGATAGTTCTTGGCCGCGTTGATACCACCTTGAGCAGCAATACTGTGCGCACGTCTTGGGCTGTCTTGGAAACAGAAAGATTTTACATTATATCCCAGTTCTCCGAAAGTCGCAGCAGCAGATGCACCAGCAAGTCCAGTTCCTACTACAATGATTTCGTATTTTCTCTTATTTGCTGGGTTGACAAGTTTGATGTTGAACTTGTGTCGGGTCCATTTCTCCTCAATAGGACCAGCAGGTACTTTAGAATCTAATTTCATGTCAACTTAATTTTGAAGATACATTATCACTGGAATAGCCGCGAAAGCCAAAGGTATTAAGATCGAAAAGACCTTACCTAACGAATTGATTGCGGGCGTGTATTTGTTGTGATTCAAACCCAAAGTTTGAAAAGCACTACCAAAACCATGGGATAAATGAAATCCCAAAGCAATCATTGATACCACATAGATCGCAACATACCACCATTGGGAGTATGCTGCAGAAACTATTGAGTACAAGTCTTTGGTTTCAACACCGTCAATATTTACCATTGGAATCGATCCGAAATGCATTTCGTACCAAAAACCTTTAAGGTGAATGATTAAGAAGATGAGAATGAATGTTCCCAAAATTCCCATATTACGACTTGCCCATAAACTGTTAGCATTTCCAGCAGTTACTGCATATGAAACTGGTCTCGCCTTCTTATTGTTTAACGTAAGTATAATTGACCAGATCACGTGAATAATGATACTCGTATAAAGAACAATTGACATGACCCTTATCAATGGATTTGAAGTCATGAACTTAGCATAGCTGTTAAATGCGACACCATTGTCGCCATAAAGTAGTTGTAGATTTCCTATTAAGTGTGCTACCAAAAAAGTAATCAAGAATATTCCTGTGAAGGACATGAAAACCTTTTTTCCTAGCGAACTGTTCAGTGTTTGGGTAAACCAACTCATAATTGAAGTTTTCGGTGGATTTGGGCAAATGTAATACCCAGTAGCCAATGGGGCAATTTAATTTGTTGGTTTTCAGTATAAGTTTGTAATTATTGGAGCATTTGTATTTTGGATGACCTTACTTTATTTATATTATTGCATAGTCTGGTACGTTAAGATACCAACTATCCATATTCCTAAATACCAATCAATGAAGAATTACCTCTTCAGAATTATTGCCGTGACGATCTTAGTTGCATCGGGATTTCAAACAAAGGCTACTCATATTAGAGCTGGCGAAATCACAGCAACTAGGCTTTCCACCCAAAGCTTGACCTTTCTCTTTCAAGTTACCGCCTATACTGATACCGGCTCTACGGTCGAGTTTGGTAATGGTACCTTGAATTTTGGAGATGGTACCGAAGTAAATTTAGAAGAAGCAAAAGACTCTTCAACGTTCTCAACTGTCGGATTTGAAGATGAGGTGGCCAAAAATGTATTTTATTTGACCCACACTTTTCCTGCCAACGGGCTTTACACAGTTAGTTATCGCGAGCAGAATCGTAATGATGGTATATTAACCATGAGTAACTCGGTCAACACACCATTCTATATTGAAACACAACTTAACATCGATCCTTTTTTTGGTATCAATAATACCCCTGTTTTATTGGTTCCTCCTGTAGATCGCGCTGCAACTGGAGCATTGTTCATTCACAATCCTGGTGCTTTTGACATTGATGGGGATAGCTTGGCTTATAAATTGGTGATCAACAAGCAAGACCGTGACTTGCCTGTTGACAATTTTACACTTCCAAATATTCAAGAACTTTATGCTGGTCTGGATTATACGACCGCCAACGAAGCGGGAGATGGCCCACCAACTTACACATTAGACTCAATAAGTGGTGATTTGATATGGGACGCTCCTGGAATTGAAGGAGAATATAACACCGCCTTCATTGTTGAAGAATGGCGAAAAATCGGCGACGAGTGGTTTAACATTGGCTTCGTAACTAGAGATATGCAGATAATAGTTGAAGAAACCGATAATGAAAGACCAAAGCTAAGACTCCCGGCTGATACTTGCATTGTAGCTGGTAGCTTGCTTAAGGCCAGTATATTTGGTTTAGACGACGACTTTCACAATGTTAGATTGGAAAGCTTTGGCGGCGTTTATGAATTGACCTCGTCGTCAGCCTCTTTCACGCCAAACCCCGTTGAACCCCAAGCATCACCAGGACGACTGGATTTTGAGTGGCAAACCAGTTGCTTGAATGTGCGCACAAGGCCTTATGAAGTGCAATTCAAAGTGACCGATATTCCGCCTGCATTACAAAGACCAGCTTTAACTGATATTCAAACTTGGAAGATCACGGTAATTGCTCCAGCTCCACAAGGATTGGAAGCCCAACTTCAGCCTGGTAGAAGTATGGCTTTAAACTGGGATCTTTATGAATGTGGAAACGCAGAGAAAATTCAAATTTGGCGAAAGGTAAATTCTTACGAGTTGCCTGATGACTACTGCCTAACTGGCATACCTGATGGCTCTGGTTATGAGCTGGTCGGAGAAGTCAACGCCGGCGATACCACTTTTATTGATGAAGAATTGGCTGTTGGTGTTAACTATTGTTACCGACTAGTGGCTACTTTCCAGTTGCCTTTAGGTGGCGAAAGCATCGCCTCTGCTGAGATTTGTGAAACTACAGTAGTTGACGTTCCAGTCATTACTAATGTTTCAGTTACAAATACTGATGAAACTGCTGGCGAAATATTTGTGAGATGGACCAGTCCGCTAGAAGTTGATGAGGTGTTGTTTCCACCTCCATATCGGTATGAGCTATTTAGAGCTACTGACTTCAATGGAACTAATGATTATACCTTGGTGACCAGCACCAGCGATACGACTTTCAACGATTCGGCTTTAAATACAGCTCAAGAGATTTACAATTATAGGGTATTGCTTTATGATGCGACCAATACTTTATTAGACAGTTCTTCGACAGCGTCTTCAGTGTGGCTGGACTTGGAAGCTCAAGTTGATGCGATCGCACTTAATTGGAAGTTTGAAGTTCCTTGGTCCAACCAAAGTCAGAACTACCCATATCATTATGTCTATCGAGATAATGGAAGTGGTGGCCCTTTTGAATTGATTGATAGTGTGGACGTAACTATCAACGGCTTCAACTATGTGGATCGAGGACAATACAACAACGAACCTTTAAAAGACGAAAGCGAATATTGCTACTATGTCACTACCCAAGGTGCGTATGGGAATCCTATAATTTTCGAACCACTAATTAATGATTCTCAAAAAGTTTGTGCTATTCCAAATGACGAAGAAGCACCTTGCATTCCTTTAACTTTGGCATTTGACGGAACGGCCGCTGGCCTTACTGCATGTGAAGTTCAAATTCAAGGCAAGCCTTGCGATTATGATGAGTTTGTTAACTCTTTTAGCTGGGATGATGACCGTGCAAGTAATTGCGATGATGATGTAAGGAGCTATAATATCTACTTTTCAAATACGGGAGAAGAAAGTAGCTTTGAATTGATTGATAACGTGACAACAACCAAATATGATCATGAAGGACTTACTTCATTGAAAGGATGCTACAAAGTTGCAGCTGTTGATCGCAGTGGAAACGAAAGTGGTTTGACAGATATGATTTGTAATGACAATTGTCCGAATTACCAGCTTCCAAACGTATTTACACCAAACGGAGACAGCAGCAACGATACGTTCTCTGCCTATTATACACCATTTGAGAATTGTCCAAGGTTTGTCGAAACCATCAACTTTACGGTTTTCAATCGCTGGGGGAAAGAAGTCTATAATTTTGAAGGTGTTGGACAGCAAGATGCTTTTATCAACTGGAATGGAGAACAAAATAATGGCACCAAACTATCGTCGGGCGTATACTACTACACAGCAGTAATTACCTTTGACGTTTTTGATGAAACCAAGAAGTCTCAAGAGATCAATGGCTGGATTCAATTGGTAAGGTAATTTTGATAATTAGCCGAAAGGACTATTTTTGCCGAAAATCAACAGTAGAAGTATGAAAGCGTTTGTTTTTCCAGGTCAAGGAGCACAGTTTGTAGGAATGGGTCAAGATTTATATGATGCATCACCTAAAGCACAAGAGCTTTTTAATCAAGCTAATGACATTTTAGGTTTTTCGATCACTGACCTTATGTTTAAGGGTACAGAAGAAGATTTAAGACGAACAGATGTTACCCAACCTGCAATATTTCTGCATTCAGTAATTTTGGCATCACTTCTTCCTGTTTTTGATCCAGGAATGGCCGCTGGGCACTCGTTGGGTGAATTTTCTGCTTTAGTGGCCACAAAAGCAATGAGCTTTGAAGATGGGCTGGGTTTAGTGCATTCAAGAGCCAAAGCGATGCAAAAGGCCTGTGAGGCTAACCCTTCTACCATGGCAGCAATACTTGGATTGGAAGACGCTGTTGTAGAAGAAATGTGTGCTTCAATCGATGAAGTAGTAGTTGCTGCAAACTATAACTGTCCTGGACAGCTTGTTATTAGCGGTAGTTTTGCTGGGATTGATGCTGCTATTGCCAAAGCCACAGAAATCGGAGCAAGAAGGGCTTTGAAGCTGAATGTGGGTGGAGCTTTTCATTCACCATTAATGGAACCTGCAAGAGCTGAATTGGCAAGTGCTATAGAAAACACAAGTTTTAAACCGCCAGTTTGTCCAGTATATCAAAATGTAGATGCTAAGCCTACAACCGACCCCGAGGTGATCAAGCATAATCTAATTGCCCAATTGACCTCTCCTGTTAGATGGACCCAAACCATGCACAATTTGATTGCAGATGGTGCAACTGAGTTGGTTGAATGCGGACCAGGAAAAGTACTGCAAGGATTAATTAAGAAGGTGGATAGAAAGTTTCCAACAAGCGGAGCAACACTTACAGTGGCCTAAATTTCCATACTTGACCAACATCCTTACAGTCAATAAGCATTTTTTCGATATTAATTCCTGAGATTGGTTCTTGGAATTTTGGATCGAGATTGTAGAGTAAATCTAGCGTAAATCTGCGGAATGAGATTTGCGGATGCGGTATTTGTAAATGCGGCAAATCAATTTGTTGTTTCCCATAGTAAAGGATGTCAAGATCCATTATTCGCGGACCAAATTTTTGCTTTCGCCAACGTCCAAAACGAGATTCAATCGTCTGCAGCTCATCAAGTAATGACTCTGGTTCTAAATTAGATTCAATTTCGAACACTTGGTTTAGGTAGTTGGGTTGATCTGTAGCACCCCAAACTTCGCTTTCGTAAATCTCTGATAAATGAATGATCTGACCCACTTCTCGTTCGATCCAGTATTGTACATGTTTGAGATTTAGAAATCGGTCACCTAAATTTGTACCCGATTGGATCAAAATGCCGTTCATATAATGATTTTTGATCGCTGTTGATCAGCGACTTATTTTTGCCAAAATAGATAAATATGTTGAGCTTTTTGAAGTATGTGGCAGCTACCTTAGTTGGGTTAATCATTTTCTTTGTTCTTAGTTTACTTTTTGTAGTGTTGATTGGAACAATTGGTGGGAGTACACCAACTGCAGATATTAAGTCTGGTTCCATCTTAAAACTTGACCTCAACCAAGCCATTCCAGAATTGGCAAGTAGAGATGTATTTCAGAAATTCAGATCAGGTTCAGATAGTGATGAGATGATGGGGCTTGTTGAGCTCAAAAAAGTCTTAAAGGCAATTAAGACAGATGATAGGTATGATGGCATCTACTTAAAAGCAGAATATCCACAAGTTGGTTTTGCAGTCTTGGACGAGATCAGGGCGGCGCTTCTAGATTTTAAAGAGTCTGGGAAGTTTATTTATTCATATGGGCAGTTCTTTTCAGAATCTGGCATTTATATGTCTTCTGTTGCTGATTCGCTGTTGGTACATCCAGAAGCTGTAATTGAGTTCAATGGCCTTGGTGCAGAAATTATATATTATAAAGACTTCTTCGAAAAGATTGGGATTAAACCACAGGTTTTCAAGGTAGGAGACTACAAAAGCGCAGTTGAACCTTATTTAAGACAAACGATAAGTGATGAGAACAAAGAGCAAACGCAAGAGTTTATAGACGAAATTTATGATGAGTTCATTACTAAACTTTCACATCATCGAGATCTACCCAAAGATTACCTCATGAATCTGGCCGATTCGATGCTGGTCACTAATGGGAGAGAGGCTGTGAAATCTGGAATCGCAGATCGCTTGGCTTATTACGATGAAGTTGTGAGCTTACTTAAAGAAAGTGTTGGGAAAGATGAAGACGATAAGTTGAAGCTGGTGAGCTTTTCTTCGGCATTAGCAAATGCAGAGCTGGACGAAAGTAAGACAGATGAGCGCATTGCGGTTATAGTGGGACAGGGAACGATAAATATTGGAAACAATGTGCACGATGAGATTGGTGGAAGAGGTTATGCCAAAATGATTGCAAAGGCCCGTAAAGACGATAAAGTAAAGGCAATTGTGCTTCGTATCAATTCCGGTGGCGGAAGTTTCCAAGCTTCAGATGACATTTGGAGGGAGGTAGAGCTCACGAAAGGAGTTAAGCCCATCATTGCTTCGATGTCTGACTATGCGGCTTCTGGAGGATACTACATGGCCATGAATTGCGAAAAGATCTATGCTGCCAGTAATACATTGACGGGTTCAATTGGTATTTATTCTTTGATGTTCAGTGCAGAAGAGCTCATCGAGAATAAGTTGGGTCTAAATACTGAAGTTGTTAAAACTGGTCACTTCTCAGATATTCAAACCATGTCTAGGGACCTTTCGCCTTATGAATTGTCAGTCTTGCAAAAGGGAAGCGATGAAGGGTACGATACTTTTACTAAGAAAGCATCCTTGGGCCGAGGTATATCTCAAGATGCCATTAAAGCAGTGGCATCAGGCAGAGTTTGGACGGGAAGTACAGCTATCGACAAAGATCTTGTTGATGAAATAGGTAGCCTTGAAGATGCAGTCGCTTATGCTGCATCTGAATCTGAAACAGAAGATTACAGCATCGATTACTATCCTAAGCCTGCCGATGGCCTTGAACGTCTATTGTCTGACTTTCCACTACAGGTGGAACAAAAGTACTTGAAATGGAAGCTTGGAGGCTTTTATTCTATCTACAACAAAGTGGATGAGTTAAAGAGTCAAACGGGTATTCAGGCGCGTATTCCTTACAAGCTGAAGATTCAGTAGCAATTGAGGTTCAACCTATACTTACAAAGTGCAATCAATATATTCGAAAACTAATAGAATAGAATTCGCAAAAAAAAGAAAGGTAGATCTAAGGCATCGACCTTAGAACTACCTCATGTGAATTACTCGTTTTTTTTGATTCTAGAATAGTTTAAATCCTACGCCTAGTTTAATTTGATTGTTTCTTAGGTCGGTAGAGAAGTCATTGCCTGCAATTCTTATACTTTCGCCAAACTTGCTGAGATTACCTTCATACTTTAAGTCAAAAGCCAATTTCCAAACATCAAAGCCAATTCCTGCTTGGTACCCTAGCGTTGAAGACTTGTAGTTCTCTGAGATGTCTGTTGAGACATTAAAGTTCTTTCCGTCGTCATTCAATAGTATTGACGCCACCGGACCAGCTTGAATTCTGAAGGTTTTTCCAATTCTGTACCCTACCATAACTGGTATATCCAGTTTGTTATAGTTCAGTTTTCTTACTTGAGAAACCGTTCCGCCTTGGTTAATGTCTACTTCTCCTCCCGAAGATGTGTACAGTACTTCAGGCTGTAAAACAAGCTTTCCAAGTGTGACTCTTGTAAAAAGACCAGCGCTAAACCCTACTGATGCGTCACCCGAGTTTAGTTTCACATTGTTTAATAATTCATTGATCTCAACTGTACTTCTACTGATGTCAATCTTCGGTCCAACGGTGATAAGCTGAGCAAAGCTCGATAAGCTCATGCACATAACCACCAACATCGTTACCATCCATTTCTTTTTCATAACCAAGTTTCTTTAGTGTTGAATTGTTTAAGTAACTGCGCTTCTATTTAAATATTGCTAAGCGGTCACTTCTTAGGAAACTTATAAAAATGATGCCAAGAAGTCTATTCGAAAGGAATAACACCCAGATGGGGTGATGAATTGGACGCAAACCCGGTCATTTGTTGGTCGATTGCAAGTCCTCTTTCATCGATGATTTATGTCTTTTCATCGATGATCGTTTTTTTTAGACCTTCTAAATCGAAGTGTTTTTTGTCGAAAGCTTCAAGCAAATCCTTAACACGTTTGGCAAAAGAGCTACCCATTGCACCATCTATGATACGGTGGTCATAAGTATGCGAAATGATCATCAAGTGTCTTATCGCAATGAGATCACCGTATGCTGTTTCAACAACAGCAGGCTTTTTTCTGATGGCCCCAAAAGCCATGATGGCTACTTGCGGTTGGTTTATGATTGGCGTACCCATTATTGATCCGAAGCTTCCAATATTGGAGACTGTATAAGTACCGCTTTCTAAATCACTTGGTGTGAGTTTATTTTCTCTTCCTTTACGCGCCAATTCATTTACTTTTTGAACAAGTCCAGTAATACTAAGTTGATCAGCGTTCTTTATTACCGGAACTATTAAATTTCCAGTTGGGAGTGCAACAGCCATCCCAACATTTATATCCTTTTTTAGAATGATTTGATCGCCATTTACCGAAGCATTAATCATCGGAAACTCTTTTAGGCACCTTGCAATTACTTCAATTAAAATAGGAGTGAAGGTGAGTTTTTCTCCTGTACGTTGTTGAAATGATACTTTCTGTTTATCCCTCCACTCCACGATATCAGTCACATCAACTTCGGCAAAAGAAGTTACATGTGCCGAAATGGCTTTGGACTGGACCATGCGCTGTGCAATAATTTTTCGCATACGATCCATCTCAATGATTTCATCATGAAGAGCAGGTGCTGAAACTATTGGAGTTATTGGGGCGGTAGAAGTTTTAGCGGGAGCAGTTCTGCCAGAAAGAAAGGCCAACATGTCTTTTTTGGTAACTCTACCATTCTTTCCAGTTCCATTGATGTTGTCGAGCTCACTTTTGGTGACACCCTCAGCCTTGGCCATGTTTAATACCAAAGGAGAATAGAAACGATCTGAATCTGATTCATGCTTGCTTTCGCCATTAGAACTTCTTATCGTCGAATATTCAGGAGCAAGAATTTGATTGATCTCAGTAGTTTCATCTGGAAGCTCTTCAGTGATGATGGTACCTTGTTCTCCTCTTACTTCAATTATTGCAATGGACTTACCTACAGGAATGACCTCGCCTTCTTTCGCCAAAATTTGTTTGAGAACACCAGCATGAGTAGAAGGTACTTCGGTATCGACTTTATCAGTGGCTACTTCAAGCACAGACTCGTCCATGTCGACCAAGTCTCCTTCCTTTTTTAACCAACCAATTATGGTTCCTTCGATTATGCTTTCGCCCATTTTAGGCATCAAAAGTTCAATAATGGCCATAGAAGTACATTTCTGATTTAGTCTAAATTTAAGGTTTTGAGAATAAGTATTAAAGTGTTTCTACTTATTCTTTAGCAACTCTTGTCTGAGAAGTTCCAATACCGACTGTGCTGTTTGGTAAATGTTGTTTTTTCGATCTTTATTTAGTTGTAGCAATTGGGTAACAACACCTTCGGGACCAGCCATTGCAATCCAAATTGTTCCCACTGGTTTCTCGATGGTACCACCGCCTGGTCCTGCAACACCTGAAGTTGACAGTCCGTAAGTGCTTCCAAACTGTTTTCTTACCGTTTCAGCCATTACTTTAACCGTTTCTTGGCTCACTGCTCCATGCTTTCTTAAAACATCGTTTGGTACTCTTAGCTGCGTTTCTTTAATCTTGTTGCTATAAGGAATAAAGCCGCCAAGAAAGTACTTTGATGCACCAGCATGTTCTGTTAAAAGATGTCCTAAATAACCTCCGGTACAACTTTCGGCAGTTGCGACAGTCTTTCCTTGTTCAGTAAGCAGTCGAGCAATGGTGACGTTGATTTCATGGTTTCCTATCTCAAAGACATACTCAGGGATAATTGAAACGACCTTTTCTGTTTCTCTTTGTAGGTCTCGTATCAATCGGTCTTCGTGGGTTCCTTGTCCTGTTAATCTGAGCCTGACTTGTCCTGCTCGCGGTAAATAAGCCAACTTGATATGGGCGGGTAAGTTATTTTCCCATGATTCTATCTTTGGAGCTAAATCTGATTCACCAATTCCGATAGTCCTTATCATTTGATGCCTGATAAAAGGTGCATCAAACTTCATTTGTAGACTTGGTAATATTTCGCCAGACATTAACCCTTTCATTTCATGTGGCACTCCTGGCATTGAAATAACGACTTTTCCCTTATGATCAAACCACATTCCTGAAGCAGTACCTCTCATGTTTCTAATTACTCGGCAGGCTTCAGGAAGGTCTGCTTGTGTGGAATTAAGATCATTGAGTTGACGACCTCGACTTTCATAGAAGTTCTTTAAGGCAAGAAATACCTCTTCATTACGCTTTAGCGGAGTGTCGAAGTACGCAGCAAGGGTGTGTTTTGGTGATGTCATCTTTAGTTGGACCTAATCCCCCAGTGATCAAAACGATCTGTGATCTTGACAATGCTTCAGTCAGCGCTGCAACGATCTCCTTACGGTCATCTCCGATAGAAGTCTTACGAAAAGTCCTGATTCCAATCTTATCTAACTCCTTGCTAATCCATTGAGAATTTGTATCTACGATTTGTCCATACAATATCTCGTCGCCTATCGTTATAATCTCAGCGTAAATATTTTCCATCAATTGTCGACTTTATTAAGTTTGACAAAATTAACAGAAAACAATGCAACGAATATTAAAAATTCTCTTTCTGTTGTTCATTGCAACAGCAACAGCATGTACATCTCAACAAATCGGACAAACAATTGGCGATGTGCTGAAAACCGATAACGGACTAACAGAAGGGCAAGTTAGTTCTGGCTTAAAAGAAGCTTTGATTAATGGAGTTAAAAATAGTTCAAGTTTGGCTTCAAAGCTCGATGGCTATTTGAAAAACGATTTGATTAAGATTCCGTTTCCTCCAGAGATTAGCCAAGTTGAAGATCGTTTACAGAAAATGGGTCTTGGTAAAATCACTGATAAATTTGTTGTGTCACTTAATCGTGGTGCAGAAAAGGCTGCAGGTGAAGCTGCTCCTATTTTCATTTCAGCGGTAAAGTCTATGTCGATCAATGACGCTTGGAACATATTGAAAGGTGGCGATAATGCTGCAACCAATTTCTTGAAGTCTGCTACTGAAGCTCAACTGATAGAGAAATTTAAGCCAATCATTGGTACTTCACTAGAGAGCGTTGAAGCAACTAAATTTTATGATGATGTGGTAAACACTTATAATAAGATTCCTCTCGTTAGAAAGGTTGATCCAAATCTGCAAAATTACGCAACAACTCAAGCAGTTGACGGTTTGTTTAAATTAATTGCACTGGAAGAAGGAAAGATTAGAGAGGACCCAATGGCTCGTACTTCAGATCTTTTGAAGAAAGTATTTGATAAAGGTAACTGGAATTAGATACTGCCTCTTACGAGGTCAATAAAGACGTAATCAAACTCATTTTTATCATCGGCAGGAAATTCCTGCCGATTTATTTCCCACCATTCTAGTCCCTTGAGATCAGGGAAAAAAGTGTCGCCTTTTGGTGAAACGTCAATCTTGGTGAGATAAACCTTATCGGCTATAGGTAATGCGGCTTCATATATTTGACCACCGCCAATTACAAAAACCTCTTGGCACTTTTGACTTTGACAGAACTTCAAAGCTGCTTGGAAAGAGTCAACCACAGTGCAACCCTCTGCTACATAGTTCTTGTTGCGAGTAATAATGATGTTGGATCGATTGGGCAAAGGTCTTCCAATGGATTCATAGGTTTTACGGCCCATCACCACAAAGCCACCTGTGGTAAGTGACTTGAACCTTTTTAAGTCGGCAGACTGTCGCCAAATGAGCTTATTTTTGTAGCCGATAACGCGGTTATTGGCCACAGCTACCAAGATCGAAATTGTCATATTTGGTTTCCCCTAAAAAAATCCAGTAGTTTCATTCTCTTTTTACCCGGAGCTTGTAGTTCATCGATTTCGTAGAGGTAGTCAGCAGTTCTAAATTTTAGAAAGCTTTTCTGATCAGTTTCGTATCCTCCAATTGCCAATTTGCTACTGGAATCTACGGTTTTATTGCCCTTGAAAATCTTGTAATTCTTATCCTTGATCGTTGTCCATGCACCAGGATATGGTGAAAGACCACGAATAAAATTATGAATTCTATCGCAGTTTTCCGACCAATTGATCTCACAATCTTTCTTGAAAATCTTTGGTGCTTTTTGATAAGTACCTTCTAGGTCTTGCTCTTTCAAGGAAAAGTTATTTTCGGCAATCGCATGAGCTGTCTTTAGCACCAATTTGGCACCGTTATGCCGCATTCTTTCGTAAAGCGTTCCTATGTTATCTGATGCAAGAATTTCTTCTTTCTCTTGAAATATTATACTACCAGTATCAATTTTATGCTTCAAGAAAAAGGTGGTCATACCGGTTTCCTTTTCGCCGTTAATAATGGCCCAATTAATAGGAGCAGCACCTCTGTAGTTAGGAAGCAATGAAGCGTGTAGGTTGAATGTACCGTACTCAGGCAATGTCCAAACCATCTCTGGTAGCATCCTAAACGCGACCACAACCATTAAGTTGCAGCCCAAAGATTGCAATTCAGCATTGAATTCTGGAGATTTTAGATTTGTAGGCTGTAAAATGCGCAATCCAGCTGCTTCTGCATAGATCTTTATGGGTGAAGGAAGCATCTTTTTGCCTCTGCCTTTGGGTTTGTCTGGGGCAGTAATAACTCCTACTATTTTGAAACCCGATTCTACTAAAATTTGTAAGCTGGGAACTGCAAATTCTGGAGTTCCCATAAAAACTATTTTCAAATCACGCATTGAGCTTCTTTCGATGTTGTTTGTTGTATTGAAGATTTTTGTCGCTTTAAGGATACAATTGATACTTCTTTTTTAACACTAAATATTGTGCCAAGTCAGCCTTCCAAGTCGCTTTTATCTCCGTTTCAGTCAATCCACCTTTGATTTGCTCTTCCAAAAGCTGATTTCCCGCAAGTAAGTGAAAGTAATTTGTAAAGAACTGATCTTTCTTTTCGAATTGCTTATAAGCCTCAACAATGAAATTTAAATCTAAACCCGATGGTGTATCGATTGATCTAAGGTCTGTTCCATAGCAATCCTGATCCTTATGTTTGGGGTTCTTAGACATGCCATCAATGCTTTTTGGACGAAAGACAAAATCTCCCATACTTTTGTCAGGATAACCATAAACTTGAAAAGGGAAAGAAGTACCTCTTCCAATACTCATTGCAGTTCCTTCAAACAAACACAGTGACGGATACAATGCGATTGATTGATCATTTGGTAAGTTGGGAGATGGCTTGATTTTAAGACTCCAAGGCATTTCATGATTATAGTTGCTACAAGGAATGACTGTTAAGTGTACTTTACCGTTTATCCATTTTTCGCCATTAATCATTTGTGCCAATTCACCAATAGTTTGACCATGAATAATCGGTATGGGATGCATTCCAACAAATGAGGAATCGGCCGACGTTCTAATTGGTCCATCTACGATATCTTTCAATGGATTAGGTCTGTCAAGAACCATGAATTCGACTCCTGCTTCAGCACATGCTTCCATTGCCAAATGCATTGAGCTGATGTAAGTATAGAATCTGACCCCTACATCTTGAATGTCAAAAACAAGGACATCTATTCCTTCTAATTGGGAGCTAGTTGGCTTTTTGTTGCTACCGTAAAGAGAAATCACCGGAAGACCAGTTTTTGAATCGATACCATCGACTACTTTTTCGCCAGCATCTGCCACTCCTCTGTATCCATGTTCTGGTGCGAAAATTTTCATTACATCTATCCCTGAACTGATTAAGGTGTCTACTAAATGAGTCATTCCTAGGTAGGAAGTGTGATTTACAAGAAGACCAACTTTCTTGTTTTTTAGAAAAGGAAGATATGTTTCTGTTTTTTGATTGCCTATGATAATTGCTTTAGGAGATTTCTCTTTTAGCTTGCTTTGGTCTGAGATTGGCTTACTACAAGCACTTGTTAAAGATATCAACAGAAAGAGGCAAACGATCTGGTATTTATTGATTAGAAT
Organism: Caprella mutica; assembly: GCA_947561585.1. Classification (NCBI taxonomy): domain Eukaryota; kingdom Metazoa; phylum Arthropoda; class Malacostraca; order Amphipoda; family Caprellidae; genus Caprella; species Caprella mutica. The sequence continues at coordinate 47,228 of CANNZV010004015.1, forward strand.
TGCATGCATAACGTTGGTCATAATTGAAACTATCCTATTTCATATCAAAGAGAATAAGTTCTAAAGCCGAAAATAGCTTTACAGGAACAATTCACAAAATTGCTATTGCAAGTATTGCGCTAGGTCTGGCAGTAATGATTATCTCTTTTTTGATTCTTGGTGGTTTTCAGAAAAACATTAAGGCCAAGATCTTCTCTTTTGCTGGTCATCTCCAAGTTAGCAAATTTAGTACTGAGAATGACTTAAGTCAGGATCCCATCTCAGACCAAAGCGACTTTTTTATCAATTCAAAAAACTACGACTTTGTAGATCATATTCAAGCTTATGCACAAAAGGCCGCGCTGATTTATGCCAAAGACGAGATTCTGGGTGTAGTGCTTAAAGGGATTGATTCATCCTACGATACAACGAGATTCAATAGGAATCTGGTTGCAGGAAGTTCAATCACCTTTAAAGATCAAGATCAAAGCATCTTAGATTCCTTGAAAAGACGAGGATTATCTCCCAGTAAGTACGCATTGGAAGTTATGGTTTCTCAGAAGATTGCTGATATCATGGAGGTAGAGGTTGGGGAAAATATCATGATTTATTTTGTTGATGATCCTCCGAGAAAGCGTAGGGTAAAAGTCAAAGGGATTTACGACACTGGACTCGAAGAGTTTGACGAAAAGATCGTTTTTTGTGATTTGGCGATGTTGCAACGCATCAACAATTGGACCTATGATCAAGTAGGAGGCTTTGAAGTGTTTATAAAAGACTTTGATCAGCTTGAGTCTGCAACAATGAAGACTTATGAGCTGGTAGAATATGACCAGTATGTTAGCAAAGTATCAGATCGATTTTTACAGAATTTCGAATGGTTGGCATTGCTTAACCGCAATGTGATCATCTTTCTAATTCTGATTTTGATCGTAGCGAGTTTCAATATGATCGCGATTTTGTTTATCCTGATTATGGAGCGCACTCCTATGATCGGTACCTTGAAGACTTTAGGTGCCGACAATGCCAATATCAGACGCATTTTTACTTACAATGGAATGATTCTTATTGTTAAAGGGTTGCTTTGGGGCAATGTTATTGCCATTGGCTTGGCATACATTCAAGATCGATTCAAAATCATTCCACTAGATCCAGAAAACTACTATATGGATTTTGTGCCAATCACCTGGAACTGGCCAATGATACTCTTTCTCAATGTTTTGACTTTTACATTGGTGAGTTTAGTACTGATTATTCCCACTGTAATCATTTCTAAAATGGACCCGATAAAGTCCATGAAGTTTGATTAGGATCTATAGAACATTACGAAACTCTCAATTCCCGCATTGCAACGCTAGCCTACCTTTGGGCCTTGCTAATAATCTGAATTAAATAAGCTTCTGATTCTTAAAAATACAACGCCCCAAATCCCTTCGAGCATGATCTTGCCTGACATTTTGGATTTTCCTCGCTTTCGATCTCTGAAAATAATTGGAATCTCTTTGATGGTAAAGCCTTTTCTCCAAGCGAGATACTTCATCTCAATTTGAAATGCATAGCCAATAAATTTGATCTTGTCTAGGTTAAGGGTTTCTAAAACTTTTCGTTTATAGCATACAAAACCTGCAGTTGCGTCCCTTACTGGCATACCTGCAACGATCCTTACATATGATGAGGCGAAGTAGGAGAGCAGCACTCTTCCAATGGGCCAGTTGACCACATTGACACCTTTGATGTATCTAGATCCTACTGCAATATCAAATCCTTTTTGTGTGCAAGCTTTCCTCAGCTTCAAGAGATTTTTAGGCTTGTGAGAAAAGTCAGCATCCATTTCGTAAATAAAATCATACTTCTTTTCTATAGCCCATTTGAATCCAGCGATATAGGCTGTGCCTAGCCCGCTTTTCTTCTCCCGTTCCATGAGATGGAGTTGTGGGTGATCACCTTGCAACGTTTTAACCATTCCTCCCGTTCCATCGGGCGAATTGTCATCAACCACCAG
>CANNZV010004016.1:0-26523 GCA_947561585.1 Caprella mutica
GAAAAATCCTTTGAAAGCAAAAGGAGCTCGAAAATGTCATATACAAGATACACTGATGTCAGTGATTTAGGAGATGATGCGTTCATTGGATATAATCAAACCCGTAATGAAAAAGCTCTTGCAGTAAGAATCAGCAATGTCTCATTTACAATTCAATTAGGTCAGACAGACTCAAAAAAACCGTGCATTTTATCAGATAGTGAATTGGTCAAATTTGGCCGCCTAGTTCTTCTCGGTATCAAATAGCCTTGTTTTGTGGGGCAGTAAAACTGGTCCATTCCGAGCCTTTTTAACGAGACAAACTTATTGTTTTTTCAATATATTATCAGTTTGAACGCCGTTATAGCTCCGTAGTAATCTTGACTATATATCAAGGTGGGAAACTGCTTCGCGACAACATCATAGCGATAAGAAAAGCCGAACTGTATTGCACAAAAAAACTCCTACAATGTTAAATTGTAGGAGCTATTATTTCTTTACAAGATCCTGATTGACCTTTAAGTTCCAATTGAAAATTATAGAGCCTTTAATAAATCGCCTCTCTTTCGGCTTGAATTTTCTCGTCCGCCAAATACTCCTCGTAAGTCATTAATTTGTCAAGGTGTCCTTTTGGCCCGATCTCAATGATTCTATTAGCAACAGTGTTTACAAACTCCTGATCATGAGAAGCAAATAACAAAGTTCCCGGATAGTTTATTAGTGAGTTGTTCAAAGTAGTAATCGTCTCTAGATCCAAATGGTTGGTTGGCTCTTCTAAAACCATTACGTTAGAGCCAGAAAGCATCATTTTCGACATCATACATCTCACTTTCTCTCCTCCAGAAAGTACTGAACATTTCTTCAGTGACTCTTCACCACTGAAAAGCATTTTACCCAAGAAGCCCCTAATAAAAACTTCATCTTTATCAGTACTATACTGTCTCAACCAATCGACCAAATTGTCATCACTTTCAAAGTACTTGTCGTGATCTACAGGGAAATAGGTTTTGGTAATGGTTTGTCCAAAGGCAAATTCTCCTTCATCAGCTTGTCCCTCTCCTCCAAGTATGGCAAAGAACTTGTTAATGGTAAGTCCGTTGTCAGAAAGGAAAGCAATCTTATCTCCCTTGTTAACAATGAAATCGAGGTTCTTAAAAAGCTGCTCTCCACTAAAATGAAGGCTCATTTTGTCAACAGTAAGGATTTGTTTACCAGCTTCTCTAGTAGGCTTAAAAATGATCGCAGGATACCTTCTGTTGGAAGGCTTGATCTCTTCGATGTTGATCTTATCTAATAATTTCTTTCTACTGGTTGCTTGTTTAGACTTCGAAGCGTTTGCACTAAACCTTGCGATAAAGTCCTGCAGTTCTTTGCGCTTCTCTTCTGCTTTCTTATTTGAGCTTCCTCTTTGCTGTAAAGCCAATTGAGAAGACTGATACCAGAAAGAGTAGTTACCAGTATAAAGGTTGATTTTACCGAAATCTATATCGGCAATGTGTGTACATACTGTATCCAGAAAGTGTCTATCATGAGATACAACGATTACCGTATTCTTAAATTCCAATAGGAAGTCTTCTAGCCACCTTACCGTATTTAGGTCGATATCGTTGGTAGGCTCATCAAGAATCAAGATGTCCGGGTTTCCAAAAATAGCTTGGGCAAGTAACACCTTTACTTTCGCATTACCTTCTAATTCAGAAACGGTCTTAAAGTGATCACCTTCTTTAATTCCTAATCCACTGAGTAGGGTAGCAGCATCAGATTCTGCATTCCAACCATCCATCTCTGCAAACTCTGCTTCCAGTTCAGAAGCCTTCATCCCGTCGGCTTCTGAAAAGTCTTCCTTCATATAGATGGCATCCTTTTCTTTCATGATGTTCCACATCTTAGCATGGCCCATCATTACAGTATCAAGTACCCCAACTTCATTAAAAGCTGAGTGATTCTGACTCAATACTGCCATACGTTTTCCCGGATCGATAATCACCTGCCCTGAATTGGCTTCAATGTCGCCAGAAAGAATCTTTAAGAAGGTTGATTTCCCTGCACCGTTTGCTCCAATGATTCCATAACAGTTTCCTTGTGTAAATCTAATATTTACATCGTCAAAGAGGATTCTCTTACCGTATTGAAGCGAAATATTGGAAGTTGCGATCATCAGTAGCTTTTTGCTGCAAAACTAATATTTTTTCGCACCTCACTGCAAGGACAAATCAAGTATTTACAGAAACCAGACAGTTATTTGAGCTATTAAAGAATTTTGATTGAGGCTACCCGCTAGCTACTGGCTTCTAGCCAAACAAATGATCTAAATGCGCTTTATCAGGCACCCGGCTAGAAGTAAGTTTGCTTATGACCAGATACGAAATGGTAGAGACCACAAACGCAGGAATGATCTCATGCAGATCAGACATTCCTTCCAACCTGAATCTAAAACCAAATCTCCAGATCAGATTCACGGCAATACCAATGATCATAGAAGCCAAAGCTGCAATATCAGTACCCCATCTCAAATAAAGTCCACCAAAAATAGCTGGAAAGAAACTAGCTGCGAAAACGGCTCCCGCAAAAGCAGTCAATTCTACAATTCCAGCTGGCGGATTCAAAGTAAACAAGAACACAATCACACAGTAGGCAACCATCGTCCATTTGGTTTGCTTGATCACAGTTTGATCGTCGGCCTTGCCTTCTACTTGCCAAATGTCTTTCACAAATGCAGTTCCAACGATGAGAATTACAGAAGCCAAAGAAGACATCCCTGCAGCAAATAATCCAGATACGCAGAGACCTGAAACCAAGGGATTGTCAAATTTCGCCAACATAAATCCGACTACCTCATCGGTATGATTGATTAAGTAAGCTGCTTCTTCTGCAGTTGCCATTCCGTGAACAAGGGCGCCAAGTCCCATCACCGAAACCAAAGAAAACCCTAGAAATATTGGAGTCCAGGTCATTGCAAACTTCATACTCTTTGCGTCTTTCACAGAGTAAAACCTGATCAAACACTTAGGTTCTGATATCTGCTTCATTCCTACAGCTAAGCCAATTCCCAAGATGTAAAGGAAGGAAACCAAATCACCAAAAGTCACTAAGCCGCTGCCCATAGGTCGACCAGCCTTAGTTACATGATCAATATCAGACAATTTCGTCATCATATTTTCTACTCCACCTACATAAATAAAAGGAATCATAACCATCATAATGGCCACTGCAAACATCATTATACCCTGTATCGCATCAGTCCAAAGCACACTGTACATTCCACCCCAAACTGTGTAGGCACAGGTGATGGCTATGATTAAAAAGGCTCCCCAAGCATAGGGGACGCCCAATACAGAAGTGAGTACGTGCGCACATCCTTTCGCAATACCCACCATATACCAAATTGTAGCAAACAAGATGACCACTGCCGAAAGTATCCTGATCCATTTTGACAAATCACTTTTATAGCGAAAATGGAAGTAATCAGGTATCGTAAAGGACTTTAGCTTGCTGGTTTGATTTCGCATTCTAGGCCCTAAAACAAGCCAAGAGATGATACAGAAAACGCACCAAAAGAAACCTACCCAAGCCCAAGACATGCCATATTCAAAGGACTTACCAGCTTGACCAATGTAAGTGTTTGTACTTGCGAAAGTTGAAAAGAAGGCAAGAGAAATCACCCATCCCGGAATGGCACGTTTGGCTACATAATAATCCCCCAACCCTTGATTTGCCTTTCGTTTAAAATACCAGCCGACATAAAGGCAAAAGCCGACGTAGATAACTATTAAACCAATTACAAGAAAGTCTCCCAAGTCAAGATTCATACGTTTCCGTTTTCATCATTATCAATCTCGATTTTCATTCTGTAGACCAGTAGCCCATTGGCAATCACCAGCACCAATATCCCCCAATAGGGAAAAAATGTAAGAGCATCCATTAAAGTAGGTTTGTTCGTAATGAATCAACCGATAAATTCTTAAAATTGCAAATCTAAAAATGCAAATGAAATACAGAAGATTAGAGAAGGTAGAACTTGAGAGCTTGGAAACTGAATTTGTAGATTTCTTAGTTTTGAATGGGATCGTCGCCGATGATTGGAAGAAGATGAAGGACAGCGATAAGATAAGTGCTGAGAAAATGGTTGATCTATTCAGCGAAGTAGTATTTGAAGGTATCATGCAAAAGACTAAATATGTTGACTTTATTGATAGCAAGACCATCATGAGTTTTTCTTGCGCAAGTGATAAGTTGTATTTTATGCAACTGAAGGTCAATGAAAAGTCAGATATAGATTTGATGAATACACTGCCGAAAGAATTGATCGCTCGCAGTTCTGAATTTGTAATCTCCTACGCAGAGAAACCATACAAAGAGAAAAGGGAACATGAGATCTACAACATGATTGAAAGTGGTTGTGTCATTTCAGAAGGCAACTGGTTTAGGCGCTTAAGTGCAGCTTATGCAGAAAACAATGAATAGGTTTTAGAAATAAACGACCAAACTAATTAGCTTGAGGTAGCTTTTTAATATCTTCGCTCAAAATCAAGACAGCATTTGAAAGCAATTGCAAAATTTCTACTCTGGCTCAGTGGCTGGAAAATGGACGAAAACGTTCCACCTGAAGCTCAGCGTTCTGTCATGATAGCAGCGCCCCATACCTCCAATTGGGACTTTTGGTATATGCGGGTATCATTCCTTGTAGTGGGCATACCTATCAAATTCACAATTAAGAAGTCGTGGATGAAGTTTCCGCTAAACATCCTTATTGGTCCGCTTGGTGGCCTAGCGATTGATCGGTCTCCTAAAGTACCTGGAGAAGAACGGATCAGCTACGTAGACGCCATGGCCAAGTTATTTGAGGATCGCGAGAGAATCGCTATGGTGGTCACTCCAGAAGGTAGTCGAAGATTAGCTACTGAGTGGAAACTCGGTTTTTACTACACTGCTCTTAAAGCCAATGTACCACTTACTCTTGGCTATGTGGACTATAAGAAGAAAATATCAGGCGTAGGCCCAGCCATTCATCTAACTGGTGACGTAGAAAAAGACCTCGAGAAGGTAATGGATTTCTATAACGGAATCTCCGGGAGATTTCCAGAGAAATTCAGCCCTGACACACGATATTTCAAGCCCAAATTTTAGTGAAAGTCGCTGTCATTGGGGGTGGAGCTGCCGGATTCTTTGCAGCCATCTCATGTAAACAACATCATCCCGAAGCTCAGGTTGTCATCCTAGAAAAGAGTAATAAGACTTTAGCGAAAGTCAAGGTCAGTGGGGGAGGTCGCTGCAATGTCACCCACAATTGCTTTGAACTGAAAAAGCTGTTGACCAACTATCCAAGGGGTGGTAAGTTTTTACGAAAGCCTTTCCAACAATTTGACTGCCAATCAACGATCAACTGGTTTGAAGACAAAGGCATTGCCCTAAAGACCGAGGCCGACGGACGTATGTTTCCTGAAAGCAATACTTCTTCTACCATCATTTCGATTCTGCACGATACTTGCCGCCGCCTCAAAGTGGAAGTAAGAAAGGCGCATGGTGTGAATAATATTCGATCTATTAAAGAAGGGTTTACTTTAGATTTCTTACAAGATGCCGAAAGTGAAACCTTCGACAAGGTGATAATTACGGCTGGTGGTTTCCCAAAGAGTAGCTCCTATGATTGGATTAAAGTGCTAGGGATCAAAATAATAGAACCAGTTCCATCATTATTTACTTTCAATGTCAAAGACCGCCCATTGAACAATTTAATGGGCTTAAGTTCTGATGAGGTGGGCGTAAAAATTCTTGGCGAAAAGTTGGAATCCAGTGGGCCAGGTCTCATCACACATTGGGGATTCTCGGGCCCAGCAGTGCTAAAGCTATCTGCCTTTGGTGCCCGCCTGCTTCATGATAAGGACTACGAGTTTAAGATTCGACTCAACTGGCTTAATCGTCCTGAGGATACAATTAGAGAAGATATCTTAAGTAACCAAAACAGTAAACAATTGGTCAAGAACTACTTGGCTGAGCAATTACCGAAAAGATTGGTGGCTTATCTTTTAAATAAGGTGGAAGTTTCAGGCGAAAAACCTCTAAACGAGTTACCTAAAAAAGAGCGTAACCGGATCATCAATGTTCTATCAAATGATCAATATCAGGTCAAAGGTAAGAGCACATTTAAAGAAGAGTTTGTAACTGCAGGCGGCGTAGCACTAAGCGGGGTTTCGCCAGAAACCATGCAAAGCAAAGTTGTACCAGGTTTGTACTTTGCCGGAGAGGTCTTAGATATTGATGCTGTAACGGGAGGATTCAATTTCCAAGCTGCTTGGTCGACGGGACATTTAGCAGGGCAGTTGAAAGGGTAACTGACTACCACCTAATAGGTATAAAAAAACCAGATAAGACACTTAAACTATTTACATTTAACAGAAAGTTAAATGTCTAAAATAGCTTACATAGCTTATCTGGTTCTACTTGGATTAACTGGTTTCCAGTATTATCCTTCGATGATTACTACCTTATCCATTTTGTCACCTTGAGCGATGGCATCAATGATATCTACACCTTCAACTACTTTACCAAAGCAAGTATGGTTACGATCTAGATGAGCAGTGTTGTTGCGGCTGTGGCAAACGAAAAATTGGCTACCGCCAGTATTCCTTCCAGCATGGGCCATCGAAAGCACGCCACGATCATGAAACTGGTTATCGCCATCAAGTTCACAGTCGATGTTGTATCCTGGTCCGCCTGTGCCTGTACCTTGTGGGCACCCGCCTTGAATTACAAAATCAGGAAGTACTCTGTGGAAAGTAAGTCCGTCATAATAACCCTTCTCTGCTAGATCGCAAAAGTTCTTAACCGTGTTAGGAGCATCTGCCTCGTAGAATTCAATTTTCATTACTCCTTTGGAGGTATGGATCTCTGCTTTTTTCATCAATTCGTCTTTTTTTTGCAAAGATATCTTAAAATTCAAATTCTTGAAGCTGAGAACGAATAAATTTGGTCTTTTAAGCATCTAACTGGTATGAGTAAATATTTAGACTGGATTTCATTTCGATTTTGTATAGCATTCTCTATGTTTTTTCTTATGATGTGCTCCAATAGCGAAGCACAAAATCGAAGAGACACATTGAGTTTTCAAAACGATATGGAGACCATGAACTTTGAAATAACTGATGATGGCACTCATTTGAACCTTTATATGGTTTCTACAGATCGCGCGCTTATAAGAAAAGTAACGTCAACGGGAATGAGCGTTTGGATTTCGCCTGGCGAAAAAAAGAGAAAGAAGAATGGCATTGTTTTTCCTATTAAAATGGGTGATCGGAGGGAACAGTCAAGAGGTGGTCAATCTCCGCAAAATAGGCCCGAAGGCCAAGACCGGATGACTATGATCCTAGAGCAACAAGCTCAGAAAGCCGAAATCATTGGAATGCTTGGAAAAAAACCGGTCGAGGTTGATTTAGATAGACAAGAAGTTCTGGGTATTAAGACCAGTATGACATTTGAACCAAGCTTCAATGCTTTTGTGTATGAGGTAAGTATACCAATTTCTCTGGTTCTTGGCGAAAGAGAGCCAATTCCAAGCTTGATGATTGGATTTGAGACGGGTAGGAGTGTAAGTCAAACTAGTACAGCTGCTCCACGTCCGGGAGGAAGGGGTGGTGGCCGAGGTGGTGCTGGTCGTGGCGGTCGAGGTGGCAGAAGACCTGGAGGCCAAGGAGGTGGACGTCCCGATATGTCCCTTGAAGTTACTTGGGCCAAATACGAGTTGCATTAGATGCTGGAAGCTAGAAACTAGATGCTGGATGCTGGACCTTAGAAGCGTGGAGACTTAGCAGGGCGAGAAAGGGAAGCTAGATATTGATTCTGGTTACTGGACCATACCAGGACAGAGAAAGCAGACTAGTTGAAGTTGTTTTGCGTGAAAAAGAAAAGAGATATGGGAAACTTGATTCTAGAAACTGGACTTTAGCAATGTGCAGATAGAAGCCATTCTTCTTAGATCTTGCTTTGCGGTTCACCGCTTTTGCTTCTGTGCCACCCTTACAAATCCTTAGTTCTTACGTTACTTTGCGTGAAAAAAAGAAAGCTGCAGTCACCCTAAAAAGCCCCAAATAGCCTGAGAATCGCAAAGAACACAACCACGACCAATAATCGGTAAGCCCATATCTCTGTACCTTCATATTTAGAAGCATAATGAGCCGTCAAATATCCGCCAGCAGTTTGGCCAATTGCGAGAATGCCACCGATCTTCCAGTCGATGAGCCCTTGATAATGGAAGACACCGATGATGATCATGGTATAAAGTGTAACTACAAGCGTCTTTACGGCATTGCCTTCAATGATGTTGAACTTTGCTGCAAGGACCAAAGTTGCTAAAAAGAACACCCCCATTCCCATTTGAATGAAGCCTCCATAGAAACCTAATGCCAGAAACATTGGAATGCTTAAATAGATGGGAATTTTGGATACTTCAGACTGTTCCTTTAACCAACGCTTAGGTTTGACAAGGATCACAAACAACATCACCACCATCACATATTTAAAAACGGTCTTGAACTGTTGGCTGTCAACACTTACCGCGACCCAAACACCAAATAGCGAACCTATAATTACGGTAACAGTAAGTAATCTGATTTGTGGATTTTTCAAGTCCAGCTTACCATTCTTGTAGAAAGCAGTGGTGCCAGCAATTCCCTGAGTAAGCACGCCTACACGATTGGTGCCGTTGGCAATGTTTCCAGGTAGGCCAAGCACTTCAGTAAGTATTGTAAGGGTAATTGCAGATCCATTGCCAGCTAAAGTGTTTATTGAGCCTGCAAGGAATCCGCCTATAATAGCAATAGTAATTTCAATGGGACTCATGAGAAGTTCTTAAAGATCTGGTTCATGATGCGCTGAAATTCTGCATAATCATTTTCGCTCAGACCAGACCATCCTTGTTTTCTCAAATCAGCAACAATTGGAATGCCTTTTTTTACGAGTTCTTGACCTTGTTTGGTTAGAATCACTTTGAACTTTCTGCGATCACCATCAAAAGATTGCCTTTCGAGTAATTGTTTTTTTCCCAATAGATCCAGTATTCTTGAAATGGTGGGTGCATTCTTAAAGCTCAAATCTCCTATTTCTTTTTGGGTAAGCGACTTTCGTACATAAAGATGATCTAGAATCACCCATTGCTCAGGAGTCAGGTCGATGTTTTCTTTTTTAAAGGCTTGAATAAATGCGAGTTTAACTTTTCGGGTTGTGCGTTCTAAAAAATATCCAGTTTTCTTCTCTTGCGCGTCCATATGTAAATGTACATACTCATAGTTAAAAAATCATAAGAGGTTGGATTTTGGTTTTATTGGTGGTGTTTTCTTGCCTTAGCTCGACCTTGATCACGATGATTATTTTGGAATGAACAAAGTATTTCTGCAAGACGGGTTACTGAAAAAAGCGCCTCCCCCAATGCGAGATATTCCTGTGCATTAATTAATGCACCTAAATAACCTATGAAATCTCATCTCGTCCATTCAAGTCCTAAAAATCTAGTATGGTTCCCTTCTCTCCACGTTGCTATTCAGGCGAAACTACCCACCACACAAAGCTGCCCTCCAAGATGGCGAAACCTGCCCTGCTTTCCCCACCTAAAGGCGTCCTGCCCACCAATGCTGCGATCAAAGCATAAAAACCATTCTCTTTTTCAACCACCATATGCGCAGTTTGCAAACTGCGCCTACGGCGGTTTATTTGACATCCAGCCGTAAATGGCAAAAATCAAAACCCGTATTTTCGCAATCATAAATGCTCAGTATTCTCAATTTTTGGTTGAGATCTTTTGTCATTGCATCACCCCGTAAAGTCGCGCTCTGCGCGGCTTCCACCAGAAAAAAGCCACCCCAGGAACTCCTCGCTCTTGCGAGGAGCTTTAGCGAGTTTGGAGAGCAAACCATATACGGGTATTCAAGTTGGCGACATCATTGATGTGGGTGAGTTCCAGATGAAGATCACCAGTTTGACCGGAAGCGCTCCGTATAGTGGCGAAGGTACCATGCTTTTGCCCATGGCCGACAACATCAAGGTGGGTACCAGTTTTTCTGGGATAGAAATCAATGCGGCCATGCAGATGTACAAAGGTCAGGTCGACTTGAAAGGAGGGAAGTTCCAGGTGTTGCCAGACAAGATTCGGAATCAGGTGGTTTCGATAAGTAATACCATTGACGATGCTTTCGAGGTTGCCGAAGATGCTGCTGCTACCGTAGATGAGGCTATTGCGAAAGTTGAAGCCATCAAAGAGCAGATGGAAAGTTACTTGCCTGATGATCTCAAACAAAACCTTGAAACTGCGCGAAAAGATCTGGAAGCTGCAGACAAAGTTTTCGCCAAAGCCAAAAAGAAAAAGGATAAGAAGCCCGAAGAGTTCAAGGCAGCCAAAGAGGCATTAGCTGCTGCGAAGGAGAAATATAAAGCAGCTAATAAAGATGCTGTTGAGATGTATAAGGAGATGTTGGTGGAAGGCTTCAAGATTTTGAAGAATGCAATTCAGGAGTTGAAAGAAGAGAGTGAGGGGGTTGAGGAGGAGTTGGCAGTGGCGGAGAAGGCTTTAGATGAATTGGTTGCGAAAAGAGAGAAAGAGGTTTTTGGTGTAGATGTGTTAGAAGAGGATTCGTTAAATGATGATGATTGGATTGAAGTCGAATATACCTCTGTAGAACTTCAAGTGAATCCAGAGTTTGATTCAGTGTCAAAGAAATACTTCGAAGCCGAGCGCAAACATAACTTTAAGCAGTTCTTAATATGGTTTGGTTCTATGAGTCAAGATGAATTAGATCAACTTGGAGAGGAGGTAAAAGATCAAAGCGGAAATGTAATTGAGTACATCGCCAAAGGAGTTGCCAATGGTGACAAGGAAGAGGAACTAGTCAAAGGCGTGAAGGAAAAGATATCAGCATTCATAAATCAATATTTATAGTGATGGAAGCGATAATGGATTTGTTAACTTTTAAGAGAGCACAGAAGTCAATTCTAGGTAAAACCTGCCTCGTGTTTATTCTTATGATTGCGTTTTCAGTGAATGGAATTGCATTTTCTGCCACCAATGAGCGTGATGGAGCTACTTTTAGCAAAACTGATCACGAACTTATAGAAGGCGGAAAGAAGCAGTTGCGACAATTGATTGCTGCGAATAAAGAAAATGATACAAAAGGCCGACGGTGGAGAAATCGATACATTTTTAGCATTGATTCTGACGGTGAATGGATCCGAAAGAATGGCGATTGGAGTAGCCTAATTACTGATCAGAAGCTTGATTACTTAAATGCTCAACTCATCGATTTCAATCATCCAGAAAGCGGTCATCCTATGCTTTTTGTTGCAATGGATCGCGTTTATGAAGTTGACCTTAGAGGTAAGATTGACGTTAATGGTCTTGATTTTACTGCGTTACAAAAGTCCTCAACAAAAACTAGTGCTGAACGAATTCGAAATCGCTATCATAGGATACTCAATCAGATTTTCAAAGATGTATTTAGTGGTCTTGACGAAGGTGCTGGTTTGGGCATTGCTCAATTCCAAACTTACGTTGGCACGGAGAAACATCAATCTGGTTTTCTAAAAGGGGTTGCATTGAATGGTGGTAGATATAATAATGTTGAGGCAAAGGAAGAGTTACGAAAAAGAACGCAACTAGCACCGCTTGATGGGGATTTTGGAAAACAGTTGGAATTGAATTTGGATCGCTTAATGGCTGGGATCGGTGGAGAACCTAAACTTGTAGCCAATCCAGATTGCCTTGCGTTACTCAAGCACTATGAAAATTCGCCCTTTGCCAAGAGCGAAATATTTGCCAGAGTGATGGCGACTGATCCTTGTTCGCTCAAAGGCATGTACACATTCGAGAAGTACAACCACAAAGGAGAGTTTGCTGACAAATTAATGAGCTGGGTTGGTGCCGGAATTGGAGCAGCGTTAGCACTACCGGTTATAGAGATGGCTGCGTTAATGGCTGCAGAGGTCGGCGGAACTACCGTTACTACTCAAGTTGCAAAGAAAGAGGCTGCTGATTTTTCGATGGGCTTTGCAATTGAAGCTGGACTCCAAGTCTTTATTAAGCAAGTTTTGATGGGCGAAGTTTACAATTCTGACAGTCTTGACTATGTCGCGATGAGCTTTGCTGGAGCTGAAAGTTTGACTGATAGCAAGTACGCAGAATTGGGCTTTAGTTGTGCAAAAGAAGCTTTTGATCGAGATGGGGTAAAAGATAGTCTGACAATGAGCTCTTTTACGGTCTCGTGCATAAAGGCAATGGCTTTCGATGCTATTATGGGGCAAGTGATAAAGCTTGGTAGTAAGAAAATAAGGGTCCAATTCAGTAAATATTGGAAAGCCAACCCTGAAATAATTGAGGCAAAACTAGAAGAACTTGGGATTTCTCCTGCGGCTGCAAAGAGGGCCTTGATTAATGAAGCGAAAGATGGAGTAGAGGCAGTTTCCGAAGAAGCGCTTTCTCATTTACGGAAAATCATTAAAGATAAACTCCCCACTGAATTACATGTTGATATTGAAGCCGATTTTCTCGGGAACAAGGAATTCAGAGATGCTATTTTGGAAGATGAATGGCTGGTTGATAGTTGGAGGGTGTTGCATAAAGGAGGAAGAAATGAATTAAAGCTTAATAAAGAAGCATTGAATGCCTTGAGTATTCTGAGACAAAACAAGAAGCTTGCAGGATTTGGCGTAACAGATGAACATCTTGGTAAATTGTTAAATGATGGCTGGGGTGGAGAGCCGAAAGTTCCTTCCTATGCACAACTTTGCTCTGAAATTAATGAATTAGTAGAAGCTTTACCAGAAGGTAAAACGAGCAACTTAGGAGACTTCTTAGGGTCTAAAGGTTTTGGAATTGGTGGAGATGGTGGAAATACCAGAAGACACTCATATGTTCAATTAACTCATTTGTTGAAAGAAAAGAAGGTATTAGGAGCGGCTGACGAAATTGTGTTTGAAAGAAAGTTATCAAACAATGTTAATGGAAAAATATATGAATCTCATTCCGATGTATATTTACGTTTTGGCAATAGAGTCATTGAGATAGAAACAAAAGCAGGGCTTCAATTTTTTGAAGGTGTTGCAGGGACAAACTCAAACTTCTCAAAGCAGTGTTATAATGCTCTAAGAAGTGCAAGCCGCTTCGAAAACTATGTTATTCTTTTAAATGAAGAAATCTTAAATAATGTTGATCTGAAAAGAGATAAGATAAGAGTTATTGCAGCATGGGAGAAATTTGAGAAGGGAGCAATATTGAGGGACCCTTTAATTCAGTCCAGAATATCAAATTTTGCAAGAGAGGCCCTCGGGAATCAAAACATAAATTTTAGAAATGCAAGCCAATTAAAATCCTTTCTAATTGATAATGACGATTGGTTTGAAAGTATATTTATTGCAAAAATCAAGTTCTAGTTTAATGATAAGTAAGCTGCAAATTGAAGGTGTAACAATAATTGAGCAATTTGGTAAAATAGTTTTAATCGAAAAGGAGAACCGAATCTTTCTCTTGGAATCAGGAACTCTTGCGCTTTTTAATGATGCCAAAGTAGAAACTTGGACTTTTAGCAACGGGACTCTTTTCTACACTGACCTTATGGATAACTCGAAGCTGTTTTCCTATTCCGATGAAGGGTCTCAAAAGTGTTTGCTAAATGTTCCTGAGAACTATTTGATTGTTTCTTCTATAAAACCTGTAGGTTTCGATTTATTGGTCTTGGCTGGCAAAAAAACTGAATATTTGACGTCTTCTTTATTTGAGCTTAATTCTAATGGGGATGTACTTGAAGTGAATTTAGAGAGAAACTATGAATTGATTTGCGGTGATTATTTTGTGAATAAATCCGCTGACCAGATCTTTTTCTATGATTCTAACCACTTGATCTTCACAAATTGTCAAATTAGGGATTTAGTCCAGAAAGATGAAAGTAAAAAAAATGGTGATAATTACCCGCCAGTAGTCTTTGAGCAGTTATTTACTGTTTCTGATGGAATCTTAGCCTCTTTGTCGAATGGCGACTTAATTTCAATATCATTCCCTTTCAAAACTTTTAACTGGATGTGGAAGGGACATCATAGAGGGCAAGTCGATGTTTTTGAAAATACGATTTTCAAAATTGAGAATAAAAGTTTGATAGAGATTGACATACAAAATGGTCAAACTAGCTTCGTTACTATGCTTGATACTGTTGATTTTGAAGGATTTAATCCAGTAGGTCCAATTTGGGTATATGAAGAATTAATTTTTCTAGTTGAAGCTTACTCTGGCGTTTTATGTATTCTTAAAAAAAAGAATCGAAAACTCTTTCGATTACTCTCAATTGGGCAAAGAATACCTTTCGACCGCAGCGTGTTGAAATATGTTGATAATACAATATATATTCTCGACGTTTTCATGTTCTACATGTCTTTAGAGTAGATTCTTTTACTTAATACATTTCCACTTCTTTTCTCTTTATCTACAATTCTCTTTGTTTCCCGTGTGGTCTAGCCCCCTATTAATCGGACAATCTCACGATGGTTCATAAAATATTTACTGTTATACGTTAATTTACTTTGCCGAATATGACCGATAGCGATCATTGATCCGAGGTTACTAGCAGAGTCGCATATAGTTTGTGTCTCTGCTTTTTGTGTTTCGCTCTTCGAGCGAGCCGAATAATCTCTCAAGCTCCCATCTTCCGAGATCATGTAATGTGGAACTTTTAATTCGAGCTTTTGCTTGTGCGCTTTCAACGGCACAATCTTAATCAAATCTCGTTCCCATAATTTACAAAACAAATCTGGACTTAGATGATCTAGGCTTCCGTGAAGTCTGATAAAATTGTACTTGTAATAGAAGTCTTCTAAGAAGTTTTCCAGGTCATTGATTGTACTAAATGAGCGATCCAATGCTCTTCCCAGGATAGCATGGAAGCTTTCAATATGGCCGTTCTCTTGTGGGGTATACGGGTGAGTGAATACTTGGTCAAGTCCGTTCTCTTTGAAGAAGTCTTGAATCATACGAGCTGCAAACCGTCGATCATTATCATTTCTCACCTCAATGGTTAAGCCCCGATTCATTATATCTGCGGGCTGCAAATACTTAACAATGATTTGCTCCCAAACCTCTTTCACTTGCTCTTTCTTGATGGAATACCCAACAGTCCAAGCAAGAGTCTTTCTTGTAAAGCAATCGATTACAGTGAGAATAAAAGGCATATCGTTGATGCTCAGTCACATACTTAAACTTGATATCCATCTCCAAGACTTCAAAAGGTCGTTTGGCAGTAACTCTTGCAAACTTTACAAACTGCCTTTTTGCTCTCTTAGGAGCTGTCTTAAGTAAATAGTATTCCTTCATTAAGCGGTAAACCTTTTTGTGATTAATGATGTAACCTTCTAGCATCAAAGCTGAACACATTGCTCTATATCCATAGTCAGTAATCGGATCAGATTTGATCTTACAGATCTGATCAACTACTTCTTGATTCCCAACCTCGGTTAATTGTCCTCCTTTGTCAAATTTCAATGTAGTCTTAGAAGCAACCGCTCCTGGCTTGCCATTTGACTTTGGCTTATAATAATATTGATGCTTGGTAAGGCCGCAGATTCTCAATGCCGTATCGCGTCTCAACCCCCAACTAATGTAACGGCCTGCTATAAGAACTTTCTCAGGTGGGGGTATTTCTTTTTTAGCATCTCGGTCTTAAGTTTTCCCTCTAATTGCTCCTCTGCTAAAAGCTTCTTTAGCATGTCGTTTTCCTTCTCAAGCTCACGAATCCTTGCTAGGCGCTCCTTGGTCATGCCATGCTTTAGGCCTTCTTCTCCAACATCTCCAAGCTTCTTTTTCCAGTAGTAATAGGTGGCAGGGTAAAGGCCATATTTACTTAAGGTAATCTTAACGCCATTCTTCCTTGCTTCAGAGATTATGGCTTTCTTCTCCTTTTCGGTGAATTTCTTGCTTCCCTTTGGGGTAGTTTTCATACTCATAATTACAAAAATTAATTCGTAATCATGTCCGACTCATTAAGGGGCTAAAACACCGTGCCTAAACGCAACGGGCTGTGACAAAGCAAAGGACCTTTCAGGCCCTATTCAAAGAAATATTTTCATTCCACAGTGAAAATTTCTCTGCGTGCTCTAAGTGGTGCACTTTTCAAATGCAGACTGGTGCACTTTTCGATTGCAATCAAGATGCGTTCCTTATCCTCTTCAATAACTTCAATATCTTATATGGTTTTTTCTCTGCACGTAGCTATTCGTGCGAAACTGCCCACCACACAAAGCTGCCTTCCTATGCGGATAACGCCGAGCGCTGAACCGCTGGGCTATAATTCTATATCGGGGCCAACGCCCCTAATTTGTACTTGATCTAGATGTTTTCATGGCTGTGATTTTCAGTATCATCGATCAGTGCATTAATTAACGCACCTATCTGACCTAGGAAATCTCGATTTTGCTCATACAAGTCCTAAAAAATCTATGCGGTTCCCATCTCTCCGCGCTGCTATTCAAGCGAAACTGCCCACCAGGCAAAGCTGCCCTCCAAGACGGCTAGCCACCCCTGCTTTTCCCGACCTAAAGGCGCCCCACCCACCAATGCTGCGATCAAAGCATAACTAGCATTTTCTTTTCCAACCACCATATGCGCAGTTTGCAAACTGCGCCTACGGCGGATTATTTGACAGCCAGCCGTAAATGGTAAAAATCAATACTCGTATTACGCAATCCTAAATGCTCAATATTCTCAATTTTAGGTTGAGTTCTTTGGTCATTACATCACCCCGTAAAGTCGCGCTCTGCGCGGCTTCCAGCAGAAAAAAGCCACCCCAGGAACTCCGTGCTCCCGTACGGAGCATTAGCGAGTTTGGCGAGCAAACCATATACGGGTATTCAAGTTGGCGACATCATTGATGTGGGTGAGTTCCAGATGAAGATCACCAGTTTGACCGGAAGCGCTCCGTATAGTGGCGAAGGTACCATGCTTTTGCCCATGGCCGACAACATCAAGGTGGGTACCAGTTTTTCTGGGATAGAAATCAATGCGGCCATGCAGATGTACAAAGGTCAGGTCGACTTGAAAGGAGGGAAGTTCCAGGTGTTGCCAGACAAGATTCGGAATCAGGTGGTTTCGATAAGTAATTCCATTGACGATGCTTTCGAGGTTGCCGAAGATGCTGCTGCTACCGTAGATGAGGCTATTGCGAAAGTTGAAGCCATCAAAGAGCAGATGGAAAGTTACTTGCCTGATGATCTCAAACAAAACCTTGAAACTGCGCGAAAAGATCTGGAAGCTGCAGACAAAGTTTTCGCCAAAGCCAAAAAGAAAAAGGATAAGAAGCCCGAAGAGTTCAAGGCAGCCAAAGAGGCATTAGCTGCTGCGAAGGAGAAATATAAAGCAGCTAATAAAGATGCTGTTGGGATGTATAAGGAGATGTTGATGGAAGGCTTCAAGATCCTCAAAAAGGCTATTCAGGAATTGAAAGAAGAGAGTGAGGGTGTGGAGGAGGAGTATTTGGCGGCTGAAAAAATCATCGACGACCTAGTTGCTGAAAGAGAAAAGGAGGTTTTTGGGGTGAGTGCTGATGAGTTGGGGGATGTAGATGTTTCAAACACTTACATATTGAATGATGATGATGACTTAAGTTTCGGAGAAGTTGAGATCAGTGGTCCGATCGCTGTTGCTAGTACAAATTTTATGGTAGTTGAGAAGAAACGAAACCGAAGGAAAGTACTGCTTTGGTTAGCACTGATTAAACAAGAAGAACTTGACAAAGTAAGCAAGCTGATTAAGAACGAAACAGGGAATGTTTTGGAATATATCGCAAGCGGAGTTGGGGCTGGAGTTGAAGAAAGGGAACTAACAGATGGAGTTAAAGCTAGTATTGAAGCGTTTTTGGACCAAGTCATAAACAGAGAAACAGAGTAATAGGGGATGCAGATGAACTTTAATAAATCGCTTTTTTCGTTTTTGATCTTTTTGATCTGCTCATGGCAAGTTTTGAATGCAGGAACAGATTGGACGGCCAAAGAAAGAGCACTTATTGAGCGTGGAACTGCTGAGTTAAGTGCTATGGTATTGGCCAATGAAGCCAACATGTTAGATGGCAGTCAAGGATCCAATCAGTATGTTCTAGATTTAACAGTAGGAAAGTTTCCGATCGACCCCGTGACAGTTGAAAAAAGTGCTGATTCAAAATTCAAAACCAATGACAAAGTGGTCGAGGCGATGAATGCCGAACTGAATCAATTTTACCAAGAGTCAAATGTTGAGGTTTATGTTATCATCTATTTGGATCAGATCTATCAGCAGAAAAAGGAAGGAGAAGATCCCAAGTATACCGAAACGGAAGTTCGATTAACTTTTGGCGATGACAACGCTAAAGAAATAAAGATGCGATTTCAGAAGATTGTGGCTTCAATATTTGATAAGTCCCTTTCGGGAGCAGAAGGCTCAAAAGCTGGATATGCCACAATGTATTTTAATGGTATTTATGAGGAGAACAAGGCGAAAATTTACCGCAAGAGAGGCACTCATTTTCAAGGTGGTGCATTTGAAAACAAACAGCTGAAAGATAGAATACTCTCAGAAGCCAATTCATATATTTCGACATCTAAAAGTCACTTTTCAAATATTCATGATAATGTTACAAATCTGACTTTTGCCATCAAGAATAATTTGAATGTTGAAGAGAAGTCATTTGCAACCAACTACGCCAATAGCTTCCTGCACACTTTTTTGAAGGAGGGGAGTTCTGAAGAGTATCGGTCGAAAATTGAGGAAATTGCTGCATACTTAGAAATTGTCGAGAACGGATATCTAGCTGAACTTAATGCTCAGCAACGTTCTGAAATGGGTCATATTAACCGTGCAATAGATCAATCGGTGAAAAGGTTGATGTCAGGTAACGCAAGTGAGGGAGAGAGAATTGAAGCTTTAGAAAATTGGTTTGGGTCGCTTCAATCATTTCTTGGTGAGCAAGAGTCGAGCATTCGCGAATTTGATAAACAGTTTGAAAGAGATGAAAAAGCAAAAGCGTTTCAATTTCTTTATTCATTATCATCAACTTCATTTGACAAGTTAGAAGCCTCTTCAAAGCTTGAAATTATAGAATTTCTTTCAAAAGATGGAGTTCAGATGTATGATGACTTAGCATCAAATTTTGTAACGTCTCTTAGCAATTTACTTCAGGGTAGTCAATACCCCTCGAAGAATAGAAGTGGCATTTTATGCGATCTAGTTGAAAGTTTCGAACAGGAGTCTAAAGAAGAAGTTGGGAAACTCTTTGAGTTATTAGGAAAGTCTAATTTGTACTCAAAATTGTTTGACAAAGTTGATGAGAAGCTCTCAAATTACAATAATTACTCCCGGTTAAATTTAGCTTTAGTCAAGCTTTCGTATAAGCTGCATGAAATCAGCTCAAACAAGTTTATTACGTCTCAAAAGAAGTTGAGGAATCTGGTAGTAGGGGGATTAAATAAAGATCAGCTTACGCCTGCTGACATAAGAAGGTTTATCGAATCCCAAAGTAGCTTGCAATCTTTGATGGCTAATGATAGGTTCAAAAAAGTGCTTTTTGGAACTGAATCTCGATACAATTTGGAGGACGCTGAAATGAAAGTTGAGATTGTCCAATCTGGGAAACTAGAGGCAAACTTACCTGAAGAAGGGGATGTTGAAATTACTTACAAGTTCTACGAAGATGGTGAGACTTTTAGAGCATCAGACCTTTTATTAGTAACTATTTCAGACGGCAAATTAAGAAAGGCCATTTGTGAAGATTGTAACGGTGCTACTACGGTATTGGTTCCAGCATTGTTTCTCGATTACATACAAAGAACTCGATCAATCGAAAAGAACATTGATCATGCATTGTTAACATTGGAAATAGCTTCTATGTTCATTGGGGTGGGAGAGTTCTCAATGGCCTACAAAGCAGGTAAGTCCAGTTGGATGGCAATAGCGGCGGCTGATATTGCATTTACTTCATCAGGTCTTGCTCTTAAAAATGAAGCGGTCAAGAAACAAGTCATATCTACTTTTGGGCCAGAGACACTAGTTGTGCTGGAGGCGATGACTGCTGTTGGCAGCATAACTACGGGTGCACTTAGTCTTACAGATTTAGCTAGATCGTCAACCAGCATTGCAAATGCCTTTAAAGCTAATACAAGTATCGAAGAAGCTTTAAATATAGTTGAAAGCGGCAAGATACCAGACGATATAGTAAATGTCTGCATAGCGGCTGGCATTCAAGAATCCAAAGTAAAAAGCTTCTTAGCTGCCATGTTGCGTTCGGGGCGTGGTATAGAAGATGCAGGAAAAATTGTTACTGTTCTAGCTCGAAATTTAGACGTTTCTGATGATGCCATTAGCTTACTGGGAAGAAGTGTTGATGCTAGCAATTATTTGAAAGGGGTAGATAAGTCTGACGGCTATGTTAATCTCATTATTCATGGTGAAGGTGAAAAGTTTATAGTTGATGGTAATGAAGTTAGCGCAAGCGAAATTGAAGCTTTCCTCAATGGAACTGGGGCATACGAAGGAACAAACGTACGTTTACTCACCTGTGCAAGTCTTGAATCTGCTGAAGAATTTGCGAAAGCTATCAACCTCAATTCGAAGTCTTCGAGAAAGGTTATTGCTACAAATGAACCAGTCTTGCTCTTTGAAGGTGGTGGTATTTCAACTATTGGTAAGGGACAATCTGCTGAATGGATGGAGTTCAATGTTGACAATACCGGTAACGTCAAGTCAAAGGTAGTAGGAGCTCCAGCGCCGCCTAAAGAGGCGCAGAAACTAACTGCTCCTATTCTACTGGGTAATGAGTGGGCTGGATTACCGATACTCAATAAGCTTCCTGTTGAAGCTAAAACAAGGTTGTTGGAGTTGATTCCAGATGGAAAGGTTTTGGCCAAGTTAGAAATTGACTTAAACAAAGATCAAGGTTTATTTGAATCAATGGAGCTTGATTTAGAAATAACTCAAAGCTGGCTCTTTGTTCATAAGAGGAGAGCGAATTCTTATATAAAAACAGATGGAGTAAAATTACAGACTTTTCACAAATTTTCAGATAAGAACAAGGAACTCATCGCGCTTTATACAGACGAGAACGGGTCGTCGTCTTTAAGTAAGTTTCTAGAGGATACAGATGATGAATTTATAAAACTCTTAAACGAAAACGATTTTCTAGCGGAAACATTTCTTGCACATAAAAAGGGAAATGATTTACCTGAAATTGAGCTGCAAGCAAAATATGATTTAGCTAGTGAGGAAGTTCGAGATGGTAGATTTGATCAAAAGTTTGTTGAACGACTTGAAAAATGGATTGATCACAGTTCAAATGCAAGTGCATTTGGCAGATATACTGAGAAAGGAAGGGAATTAAGCACCAATATTCTTTCTGCAATAAGCCTAAGGTCTGGAAAGCTATTTGAAGATCTAGCTGAAAAAGTAGGTGTCGATGTAACCGCTCTAAGCAAGTTTGAAATCTATCAGGAAGTCCCTTTAATAACAGAAGGAGGGTTCATGAAGGCTGACATCATTTTAATTATGCGAAATGCCTTTGATAAAAGTATAGAACGTGTTATTATCATCGAGAACAAACTAAGTGAAGCAACTGATTATACTGTAAGACAAAAAGAAGGCTGGAAGAAATTGGCCAATGGCGAAGATTTACTTGTAAAATATTTGACACGTCAAGAAGGCTCAATGGATCTTCTTCAAAACGATAAGATAGTTAATAATAAGGTTTCTGCTATAAGGATTAGTAGCGATGGTTCTGAAAGTGTAAATAAATTACATGTTCAGAGTATAAACGTCTCGAATTACAAGAATTATGAATATGTTCCAAGGTGAAAAGAGGAATTTTGAACAGGGCTGAAATAAAAAAGAGGTTTTTAGAAGGAGTTGCTTCCTCTATAAAAGAAAGTGGATTTGACTTCTATTTTGACGGTGCAGACCCAGGATTTGTTTCTAAGAATTCATCTCCAGTAATTTCTTCATATTTTAATTTTTATTCAGATCATACAATTGGTTTTGGTTCTGTTTTTTTGACCAACTATGAAGTTGAGAGTTTTGTTTTGGAAATAGGAATACCTTCAAACGATTTGCTTTCTTATAAGGAAATGCGTAGATATCATATTCCTACCATCTCATTGAATGTTGATGACTTTCTGAATAGTACTATTTTAAGGTCGGTTGAAGATTTAGACATAATTGTAAATAAGTATATTTTATTTTTTAGCACAACGGTTTCAGAATTCAGAGCCAAATTTGACAGTCTTTTAGACATTTTAGTCAAAATGGATCAGCTTCGAGAGGAAGGCAAGTATTGGAATGAGATTCTTGCTGGAGGACCTGAGCATCTGATCAAAGGCCTAATTATATCAAAGCTTTGTAATGATCCGAACCATCAAGAAAAACTTGACTGGATTGGTGGCTACTTTGAGTCCAAAAATGACGAATGGTCACCATATTGGGAAAAGTATAAAAAAGTACTCAGGGGCATTGAACCGAAGTATAATCTTACGTGACTTACTATTTTTATTTTAGCAACTCCTTTTCCAAAGACACTATTTTTACCTCGATTAGCAGCGCTCAGAACTGCTTCCATAAGTAAAAAGCAAACGTGCCCTCTATCGCGATTCAACCCTGTGCATTAATTAATGCACCTGAGTGATCTATGAAATCTGACCTCGCCCATACAAGTCCTAAAAAATCTATATGGTTCCCATCTCTCCACGTTGCTATTCAGGCGAAACTGCCCACCGCGCAAAGCTGCCCTCCTAGATGGCGAAACCCGCCCTGCTTTTCCCGACCTAAAGGCGCCTCCCCTCCAATGCGGAAATTAAAGCATAACTACAATTCTCTTTTCCAACCACCATATGCGCAGTTTGCAAACTGCGCCTACGGCGGTTTATTTGAAGTCTTCTACGACCTATAGTACCTCACTCTCACCCATACAAGTCCTAAAAATCTATTTGGTGAGAATCTCGCCATGTTGCTAAGCCTCTTCAATAACTTTAATAATCTCGGGCCGCGCAGGCTATCTGGTTCTTTTTCTCTCCACCCTGCTATTCGTGCGAAACTGCCCACCGCGCAAAGCTGCCCTCCAAGATGGCGAAATCCAGCCCTGCTTTCCCTACCTAAAGGAGCCCACCCTCCAATGCGGAAATTAAAGCATAACTACAATTCTCTTTTCCAACCACCATATGCGCAGTTTGCAAACTGCGCCTACGGCGGTTTATTTGACATCTAGCCGTAAGTAAATGGCAATAATGAATGCCCATATTTTCGCAATCATGAGTGCTCAATATTCTCAATTTTAGGTTGAGTTCTTTGGTCATTACATCACCCCGTAAAGTCGCGCTCTGCGCGGCTTCCAGCAGAAAAAAGCCACCCCAGGAACTCCGTGCTCCCGTACGGAGCTTTGACGCTGCCGCAAGATATTATGGAAACAGTGCTTATCTTTTGCAATCATCAGTGCTCACGATGCATTTGAATATGGTCTTCTGCAGGTTATGTATTGTCTAGCCGTAAATGGCAATCATCAAAGGCGGTTTATTTAACATCGACCCAGGAGTTTTTTATTCTGGTGGCGATTTCCCATGTCATCGGTCTATGCATTAATTAATGCACCTACATGATCTATCATACCTGCTCTCGTCCATACAAGTCCTGAGTTTTTTCCTATGCGGTTCAAGTTTCTCCGCGTTGCTAAGCACCTCTTAAATCGCAAATCGTAAATCATCAATCGTCAATCCATCGAAGCACGGTGTTGTTGTGTTAAGCGAAACTGACCACAACGTAATAGCTGCCCTCCAAGATGGATAGCCCTCCCTGCCTACCCCTCCTTAAGGCGCCCACCACCAATGCAACATACAATTTTGCCTTGATCGACAACTCTTTGTTTCCCGTGCCTAAACGCAACGGGCTGTGACAAAGCAAAGGACCTTTCAGGCCCTAATTCCATTCACAGAAATATTTTCATTTCCACAGTTAAAATTTCTCTGCATTAAGCATGCTCAACTGCCCATTGCACCAAACCTGTCTTCCATTGTGAAATCTGAGCGTTTTCCCGCCATCGTTATCCATAGGTTGATCCAATGGACAAGAAAACATTATGAACAAAATGAAGTACAAGCTTAAAAAATATCAAAACTTTAAAGTGGCACAATGGCGACCGGAAAAGGTGGCACAATGACCACCGGAATCTGCACCTCTCTCGTCGAAGGCCTTCTATGCAAGCCCTCACTGCGAAGAACTTATAGTCTCAGGGAAACATTTAATCTGAAAGCAAACTCTTCATTTCCTTTAGTAATTTTTCAGGGTTTTGGCGATTATCAGTAAAGGTTAGAATTTCTATTTCAAAGCCTCGTATTCGATAGAAAAGCGATGTGTGTTTAGTGACTACTGCTTTATAAACTCCTCCGAATTCAGTGGTTTTTGAAGAAGATTTTGGAAATAAGGCAACTTTTTCGAGAGATGACTCAAGCTTTTTTAAAAAATTGAGTTTGGCTATTTCTCCCCATTCATTATCAAGATAGTTTAATAACTTATCAAGCTTAAATTCAGCGACAGGCGATAAAAACACCTTGTATTTATTCACGATACTTTTTTCAAATAGTCGCTTATTGATATTCGTTGGCCTGAATCAAGTTGGCTTATTGCCAGTTGAATTTCCTCCTTTTCGACAGTTGTTAATTTGAACTCAGAGGGATCTTGGCTCAGAATGAGCTTTTTAATTTTCAATAAAGTATCAGCATTATCCAGATTAAGGATAAGTTTTGTAAGCTCTATTTTGGAAGTTTGTAAATCCATACTTTAAATTACGAAAACTAATTATGGAAGTTTCTATATTGAGCCGAAGATCCCATGGTTTGGCAGAAATTTATTTGTCGCTCACTCTTTTAGTGCTCTTGGACTTTATCCAGCACGTCTGCGATGGGTACCCACCACAAATATCCTGAATCGTACTTCGTTAATCTTTATCACTATGAATCCTGATCTCATCCATACAAGTCCTATATCTCTATGCGTTTCAGGCTTCTCCACGATGCAATTCCCGCGAAACTGTCCCCCACCCACCAATGCTGCGATCAAAGCATAACTAGCATTCTCTTTTTCAACCACCATATGCGCAGTTCGCAAACTGCGCCTACGGCGGTTTATGATGAAGTCCTCTACGACTTATAATACCTAATCTCAACTCGACAAGTCTATGCTTTTCCTGTGTGGTGCAGATTTCTCCACACTGCTATGCATTGAATCGAAGCATGATCATATAGCGTCTATCACCCAAACGCAGCAAGCGAAGCTCCTCGTCACCCCACGCCTCATAACCTCTTACCAGCGACGTAATGTATCTAATGCACTAGAAGTGCTCAAGTTTTCGCAATCATGAGTGCTCTCAATTTTAGGTTGAAACCACCCCCGTCCAGTCGCGCTCTGCGCGGCTTCCGCCAGAAAGAAGCCACCCCAGGAACTCCGTGCTCCTGCACGGAGCCACACAGGCACAGGCCTATATTCGACTGACCAATACCTACAGGGTTATCACAAACATCCTACAAGTCTAAGCTTTTCCTACACAGTTCAAATTCTCCACGCTGCTGTGCCTCATTGCCACAGAAATCTAGCTTTCAATCAACAGCACTTTCGTCTTTGCATTCGCTTGAGCCTATTGCCTAAGCTTGCTACCCCAACAAGCCTTAAATATCTACAATCTCTTATCTAGTTCATTTCTCCACGCTGCTATTCATCCACAAATCTTCTATTCCTATATTGCAAAAAATCTATATTTCAATTCTTGTAAAACTACTGGAAGTTAATGTCAAGCAAATCAACTCTTTCAAAAGCAAATAAGCCAAACACCGCAATAAAACGCTGGTATTGCCTATACACAGCATCCCGACAAGAGAAAAAAGTGGCTACTGAGTTTGAGTTCTACAACATTGATCATTACTTGCCTTTGATTACAACTGTAAAGCAGTGGAGCGACCGAAAAAAGAAAGTAATAAGTCCGCTGTTTAACGGCTATATCTTTGTTCACTGTTCATCAGGCGAATTTGAAAAGATTCTCGGATGTAGGGGAGTGGTTAATTTCGTCAGACAAGACGGAGGAAAGGCAATCGTGCGAGATGAAGAAATTGCAACCATCAAGAAATACCTCGAATTGGGCTGGGCAATTGAAGCCACTCAAAGCATACATGAAATCAACGCCGGTGATCGTGTCAAGATCAAGGATGGCGCCTTTAAAGATTTCGAAGGAGATATAACCCATAAAGAAGGAGCCGATCACTTCTATGTTGCTCTTGAAGCTATTGGTCAGTATTTGAAAATAAAGCTGCCTTATGAGATCTTGGAAGTATTGGATAAGACCGATAATTAGCGGCACTATGTTCCTTGCTTTTTCATAAAAGCTATACTTCGTGTAATCAATGCAAGCACCTACATTAAAGGAAAGAAGGCAATCGGCAGTAGTTCATCTCGTCCATACAAGTTTCATCTTCTCATCTTCCTAAGGTCAAGTATCCAGCTTCCAGTTTCCAACCTCCCACCTTAATTATATG
>CANNZV010004016.1:27844-77052 GCA_947561585.1 Caprella mutica
CAACCATCGGGCCCCCATTGAAAGCTATTGATGGTTTCGTGCCGGTCTCTAATTCCCCAGCCAGTAAGCAGAATTTCAAGGTTATCCATATCGGCCTTGTCATCACCATCGGCATCCGGAATAAACAGCAGATTGGGAGGAGCGCCAACAAATACGCCACCGAAACCAACAGCCAGCGCAGAAGGAAACGGAATTCCTTCGGCAAACACCTTTCGGGAATCGACTTGGCCATCATGATCAGTATCTTCCAAAATCAGAATGCGGCTGTCACCTGAACCCGAAAATCCAGTCCCCCTAGACTCATAATCGCGGTTCTCTGCAATCCACATCCGTCCTTTATCGTCCCAACAAAAAGCCATCGGCTGGGTAATCATCGGCTCAGAAGCAAATACATTCACAGCGTAGCCATCTTTCACCGTCATCTCATCGACGGCTTCTTCTGCGGTCAAAAACTTGGCATCACGTCCCTCTTGCCGGGCCACATTCCACAAACCAGCTGTCGCATATATGTTATCATCGCCAATGTAAGTCTTCCACTGCTCGGTCAATGCGATGTTGTCCAGCTCGCCAGTGTAGACGACCACTTGATGTTTGATGGTCTCGGTTTCGCCCTTTCTGATGGTCCAATCTCCCATTCGAGCTCTTACCGGACCAATGCCCAATTGCCCATCAACGCGCCAAGTCTGGGGAAATCCAGAGTTTTCGGGATGGTCGAATATTGCTACATGAGCCAAGTCATCTCTCCCTTCCACTTGCATGCCAGCATCAACCCAAAGGGCCTTTTGTCCTTCTGCGCGTTCATTTACTTGTCTGGCAAAATTGACCACTTCACCATTGATGTCTTTCTTCCAAGGCATGCGCAGGAACAGTCCGCCGTAGTCAAACTCACCAACTGTAATCTCTTCGATGGCAGTGCCTTTCCACTCTAAATCAAGTAATAGTTGTCCATTCTTATCGACCATAAACCACATTTGCTTCTCCTCCATAATTGGACTTCCCGAAGCACCAAGCATATGATAAGTGGTCTCCCAGCTCACCCTTTCGCCTAAAGAATCGATCATGGAAAAGCCAACCCGCTTCCAATAATCACCTCCTGGATGATGGAAGAAATCCCGACCTGCCATGGCCTGCTGCTCTATGGTTTTATCTGGCTTATAAAAGAACTTCATCAGCTCATCCTGAGACGCATCTGGTGCTCCATTAATACGCGTGAAACCCCAATACAGACCGGTCTGGTGCTTGTGATGCCCAGGACTGTATTCAGTAACCAGTCCGTCACCATCTGGCGCAGCAATCGGATGTAGATACGGTCGGTGATCTGGTCGTGCATTTTGAACCACAATGGGCTCAGTTTCTCCTTGGCGAAAGACAGAGATCGTGCCTTTTTCGGAGTCCATCCGCAGCTGTAGTTCGTCACTTTTCGCAGTTTCTGGTTGGCAACTAACAAGAGATAGTAGGGCTACACTTAGGGCGAAAGATAGAAGTTGTTTCATAGTTAATCTTGCTTCTTATGCGGGTAATGTAAAGGCGGGTAATTGAATAATTTTGCCACCATTGAGGGCACTTTCGTGTGCCAGTATTCCAACGCATGTGATGTTGGCCGACTCTACTGCATTGGGATATGGTTGGCGATCTTTCTTCAGCGCATCTACAAATTCATGTACCAAGTGCGGATGTGAGCCGCCATGGCCAGCGCCTTGAATAAAAGACAAATGCTGGTTATCATTGGAGTCATATACACCTCCAGTTGTGAAGCCTCGAATAGATTCTGGAAGCAGATGGGCGAAATCTGGAATGGTCACCAACTCCGGCGTTTCGCCAGTATGAATCACACACGGTTCATGCTCGATTAAGGTCCATTCGAAAGATTTCTTGGAGCCATAGACGTCAAAACTTTCGCGGTATTGCCGGGCCGTATTGAACAAAGAGCGGGTAATTTCTGCCGAAAGGTCAGACTGGGCAAACTTGATGTGGCAAGACTCGATGGCGAAAGGTGAGTTATACTTCTCGATCAAGTGCTCATCGATGGTTCCTGATCCAAAGCACGAAACATAAGCGGCATGAGCTCGGGTTAAGGCGAGTACCGGCCCGACGCAATGCGTGGCATAATGCATCGGCGGAAGTCCTTCCCAATAGCCCGGCCAGCCGGCCATCTCTTGTTGGTGAGATGCGCGAAGGAACTGGATCTTTCCGAGCTCGCCTTTTTCGTACATGTCTTTTACGAAAAGGAATTCGCGACTATAGACCACTGTCTCCATCATCATATAGGTGAGTCCGGTTTCAGCCACCAGTTTGACGATCTCCTCGCAATCGTCGACCGAAGTCGCCATGGGTACGGTGCAAGCGACATGCTTTCCGGCTTTCAAAGCGGCGATAGTCTGAGGGGCGTGGTCTTGAATCGGACTGTTGATATGGACAGCATCGATGTTAGGGTCCTTGATGAGTTCTTCGAAATCGGTGTAGCGGGCTTCGATTCCGAATGCATCTCCAATCTGATCGAGCTTCGATTTAGTACGTTGGCAAATGGCGTACATGTTGACGCCTTCGAGTTTTTGGTAGATTGGTATGAACTCGGCTCCGAAACCTAGTCCGACGATGGCAATATTCATTTTGGTGTTTTGTGTTTGGTTGATAGTTTTTAGTATTTGGTATTTGGTATTTGCATTTGGCTACAATACGACGTTGAGATAATTTAAGTAAAAAGTGGCAGAATGTTTTCTTAGAATAGATACCTTTTCTTTTTCACGCAAAGTGACGTAAGGGCTAAGGACTTTTTGAGGTGTATAACTTGAGTATGGTATTTAGTTTTTTGGTTTTTGGTGTTTTGGCTTTCATTGTGGAGACGAACAAATTGCTGCGTATCTCACGCAAAGGTGAGTATGGTGTTTAGTCTTTGGTTTTTGGTTTTTGGCTTTTTTATGAAAACGAACTGCTTGCGGAGTATTTCACGCATCTGTATAGTAAAGTCATTCATAATTCAACATATATGTTTAGAAATATACATTTATTTAAACGTATATGTTTAAAAATTTTGTAATAATTAAACGTATATGTTACATTTAGTATCACCCAAATTGATTTCTGATGAGAAACATGAATAAACTAATTCTAGGTCAATTAAATCAAAAGCTACTGCCCTTCAAGAATTTAGATGCTCTTGCAGTACCAGAAGAAGGGTGGCTATTTACCATTCGAAAAAGCCTAAATATGACACTTGAACAATTAGGTCAGCGACTAGGTATTTCTCCACAAGGTGTCAAAAGAATCGAAAAAAGGGAAGCTCAGGGATCTATCACTATTAAAAGCCTAAAAGAAGTAGCAGAAGCCCTAGAAATGAACTTGATCTATGGCTTTTCCCCCAAACATGAATCCGTCGAACAATTGGTAGAAGCAAAAGCACTTGCACTAGCAACCAAAGTCGTTATGAGAACACACCATAATATGCAATTGGAAAACCAAGGAAACAGTAAGGAACAAATCAAGCTAGCAATTGAAGAATTGACGCAAGAACTAAAACGAGAAGTAAGGAGGTCGATATGGAATTGAGATTTGAATATGAAGCAGGACAAACACCGCTCAATGAATAAGAAAAAGAAGGGTTAAAAATTAAAACCATTTCAACTCAGGGAGAACTTGATCATCTTGAGCAGCGAAACATTGAAAAAGCGGTAGAATGGACGATAACCACAAATTTTAAAACGGATCAAATACTGTCTGAGCGGTTCATAAAGACCCTACACAAGAGAATGTATTCTGATGTTTGGAAATGGGCAGGAGTATTTCGCAAAACAGAAAAGAATATTGGAATACCTTGGATAAAAATCAGTACAGACTTACGACTACTATTAGACGACACTAAATATTGGGTAACGAATGAAGCTTTTCCACCAGATGAAATCGCAATAAGATTCAAACATCGAATTGTTAGTATCCACTGTTTCCCAAATGGAAACGGGAGACATTCAAGGCTTATGGCAGATCTAATAATAGGCTCAATCTTTAAACAAGAATATATTCACCTGGCATAGTTCAAACATGGTAAAAGCGGGAGAAGTGAGAACAAAGTATATTTCTGCACTAAGAGCTGCAGATGCCGGAGATATTATTCCGTTGATTGAGTTGCGAGGACCTAGGATTACACATCTTCAATTCCTACAGGGCCAACAGATTAGAACACCACTCGCACCCTCACATTATCACCTGAAGCATCTATCTAAAAGAGCGGCACATGTAGCCTTCGCGCACCTTCATTTTCTCGCTGATAGAAATAAATCTAAAGGCCGAAAAGCCCCCCCATCCCGCACCTTCATTTCCTAAAGGACCCAACCCACACCTGAGAACCAAAAATCCGTGATTCAATCCTTGCCTTTTCACTTTCACCTCACGATCTTGGACGCGAACTCAAGACCATCACTATGAAAATTATCTCTTGGAATGTTAACGGCATCAGGGCCGCTGTCAAGAAGAATTTACTGGGCGAAATAGAAGATCTCAACCCAGACATTATGTGTCTGCAGGAGACCAAAGCACAGGATGACCAAGTAACAGAAGCCTTGAAAGACCTTGAAGGCTACCACCTTTATGTGACTTCGGCAGAAAAGAAGGGTTACTCTGGTGTTTGTATTCTTTCGAAAGAGGAAGCAATATCGGTAACGCTAGGAATTGGTGTTGAAGAGCACGACAATGAGGGCAGAGTGGTCGCTGCTGAGTTCAAGGATTTCATCATGATCAATGTCTACGTGCCCAATAGCGGTAGCGGACTGAAACGCATCGACTACCGTGAAACCTGGGATGTGGCATTCGCTGATTTCATAGCGGCACAAATGAAGAAAAAGCCGGTAATAGTCACTGGAGACTTTAATGTGGCTCATGAGGCGATCGATTTGGCTCGTCCGAAATCCAACTATAACAAGACTTCAGGCTATACCCAAAGAGAGATTGATGGGATGGATTTGATTCTTTCGAAAGGATTGTTTGATGCTTATAGAACCCTTTATCCTGAAAATCCGCAATACAGTTTTTGGAGCATCAGGTTTGGGGCTCGGGCGAAAGGCATAGGATGGCGCATAGATTATTTCATGTTAGACGAAAGGCTGCGTGATCAGTTAGAGGACAGTTATATATTAGATCAGGTGATGGGGAGTGATCATTGTCCGGTTGGGCTGGAGATAGGGGTTTAGGGTGCAGAAGGTTCACGCAAAGGCACGGCGTTTTGCTTTGCAACATGGCTATTTGACTTTCATTCGGCAAGGCTTAAGCCGGTCCGACGTTCGGTCGCAGATGCCTTCGGCATATTTTCAAGAACGCAGTCGTGCCCATTTGAACGGCGGGAACAGAGCGTCGCCACGGCGCGAATATCCTTCATGGGAGTGACTGGAGGCCCCAACCTTCCGGTTGGTGGTAAAAATAATCTTGAAGCGGGAAGCGCAACAAAACTTTTTGGGATGGAGAAATAAAAAACTGGTTTAAAATCGAAATTCTAACAATGCATCTGATTTTTTCGAAGTATTGAAAAGTCCTGAAAGGACGTAGCAATCGTAGCCCCGGGAGATAGCAAAGCATAAAACAAAGCCTGACTCAGAGCAACCAATGTGTATAAATATCGTATACTATGTGTATATTGAATCATTATGTACAAAAGAACTAACATAGAAATTGACCTAGACCTTCTTGAGGAAGCCTTAGCAATTACAAATCTCAAGACGATTAAAGATGTCGTTCATCACAGCCTAAGAGAAACCATTAAACTTCATAAAAGACGGAGTATGCTTGATCTTGAAGGCAAAGTCGAATGGCAAGGAGATCTTGATGAAATGAGGCTGATCGGTTAAGATGGGTCCTGTCATTTTTGATACCAGTGTTTGGATTGCCTTTTTCAGAAAAGAAGATTGCGCTGAAGTGCAGCTTTTAAAAGAGTACTTGGCAACGAGCGACCAAATATACATGTGCCCAACTATCGTTCAGGAAATCTTACAAGGCATAAAAACAGATCAACAGTTTGCTCAAATTAGAGGACTGCTATCTTCATTTCAACTCATGAACTTTGGTCAATATGAAATGGCCATCAAAGCTGCTGAACTTTATCGCTCATTGAGAAAGAAAGGAATCACCATCAGAAAGAGCAATGACTGCCTAATTGGTGCTTATGCAAAAAAGGCCAATATGCCGGTGGTTCATCTGGATAGAGATTTCGATTTAATGTTCTAGTAATTGATTGAACTGGACAGTTAATGCACTTTAATAGCCATTGACATTCATTGTACTATCCAATCTCCTGCTACCAGGATTAAATACTGACATTTCAAAGTGAGTATAAGATCATCCATTCTACCTAAAAGGAGGAAGTACTTACAGGTAATCCTTTTAATCTAAAAAGTTATCTATTCTGGATTTACCACAACTCTGTTGCACTAAGTAAGAGATCTGGTTAGGTAGAAGCAACCCGCTATATTATAAACATTCAACTTTAAACTTGCACATAGCGACGATTAAGATGTTTCGTATTGAAAAAATTATATATTAGAACCATCAAGTACTTTCGTCCTACTTCTTAAAATCTATGAGAACACTC
Source organism: Caprella mutica (assembly GCA_947561585.1). Taxonomy (NCBI): domain Eukaryota; kingdom Metazoa; phylum Arthropoda; class Malacostraca; order Amphipoda; family Caprellidae; genus Caprella; species Caprella mutica. Next base: position 34,416 of record CANNZV010004016.1, read on the forward strand.
TTATCTCTTTTATTAGTCGTCCTTTGCAGTACCTCTCTTTTTGGTTTTCAAGATCGTGTTCAATATCGATATAATTGCGGCGGAATCTATATTGACGGATGGAGATATGATAGCAAGCGAAATCCGGCACAACAACTTTCAAGCTCTAGCCCAAATGTGACTACAGGCTGGAACTTTAATAATACATTAAATCAAACTGATGCTCCAAACCAAATATTTGGGACAAATCGTCAAGGAGCAAGCTGGGCTTGTGATTTGACTTATAATTTTGAAGTCGATCAAACCAAACCTCATAGAGTGAGTCTATATTTTGCTGAATCCAACGAAAGCCAAGTAAAAGAGGGTGATCGTGTTTTCTCAGTCTTTATCAACAACCGAAGAGTTATCACTGATCTCGATATAAGAAAAGAAGTTGGAAAAGGTACCATGGTTCTTTCAAATGTAATTAACCAAGGAGAAGCTATTCTTAGTATTAGGTTTAAAGGCGAAACTAATAAAGCACCAATCGTTTCTGGAATCAAAGTTGCCGAAGTAGTAGTTGAAGGACCACAAGAGCAAATATTGCTAAAGGGAAAAGTATTTGATGACAAAAATCGAAATGGATTCTTGGATTCAGGCGAAAACGGAATTGTAGGCGCAGAGTTGACTTACGCGTACCAAGTAAATCAAGAAGATAACATTGCTTTTAAGACTGATCGAGATGGTAAGTTTGAGATATTAGTTGATAAAAACAGAGTAGGAAGTATTCCATCCTTTGCGGTCAGTGGATTTGCTTACGATTTCAGTTCCCCATTGAATAAGAAATCTTCAGAACCAATTCTTCCTGATACTGTCTCTGCTAGTAGAACGTTTGACTTTGCTTTCTACGAGAGAAATAAGCCCATTATAGGGGGCATAGTTTGGAATGACGAAAATGAAAACGGGCTACAAGATTCAAACGAAGTTGGAATTCCGGGCCTTAGGGTAGAGTATCGTCAAGATGCAAGATTTACATTAGAAGCCTTTGCTTATACAAATGCCAAAGGAGAATATCAAATGGAGGTGGACAACTCCATTGCTAGGGTGCATTTGCCACAGCAGGCTGGTATCGATTTCGATCAAAATACATCAGGGAATCGCAGTTCTACAGAGTATTTGAAAGCTGATACAGTGACAAATCCGTTTAGATTTAACCTAGCTATCCAGACAAAAGGTATACTTGGAGGTGAGGTGTGGAATGACAATAATAGGAATGGAAAACAAGAAACTAGCGAATCGCGACAAAGCTCGGTTAAAGTTTCCCTAATGGGTTGTAATGGTCAACTTTTGAGATCAACGAATACTTTAAGAAATGGGAAATACTATTTTTACGGTGTTCACGAAGGTGAATCTTATGAACTTTGGTTGGAAACCCCACCAACACGTGAATTGACAGAACCAAATGTGGATAATAATTCCCTCCCAGAAATTGATTCAGACTTTTATCCCAGAACCATATATTCAAAAGGGATTCCTACTTTCATCGGTAAGTCAGGTTGTATTCAAATTTCAAGGTTTCTAGACGAAAGATGGGATGCTGGAATAATGCCAACAATAGACAGTGATTTTAGTCTAGGAGACTTTGTTTGGAATGATTTGAATAAAAATGGCAAGCAAGACAGCAATGAACCGGGCATGGCAAATGTCAAAGTAAATTTAATCGATTGTACTTCAACTCGCTTCGTCACAGAATCAACTAATACTAATTCGAACGGAAATTATAGCTTTGAAAACTTAGATAGGGATAAGAAATATATCCTACATTTTGAAGTACCTAGTGGTTTTGTTCCCACAATTGTTGACGTTAATAATAATTCATTTCCAAAAATCGATTCAGACGTTTCGCGGCAAAATGGACGCACTGGTTGCCGTCAATTGTCACAAGAAGTAGACAACCGGTGGGACGCTGGATTTTACCAGAATGATGTAACCAACAATTTATCTCCACTTTTTAGAATAAATTCTGGTGGCCGAGAATTAAACGGGATCGAGTGGAATAGAGACCTTGAAAACTCTCCTAGCAGATATCTAAGAGGGACATCTAAAACCACCGGGTGGAATTATGATTTCAAGAATAACAACACAGATGCTCCAAATGTATTATTCGGTACCCATAGATATTCACCTACTTGGAGTGACCCAATAAGATATGTCTTTCCTGTAGATGAAGGTACCTATGAAGTAAGACTGTATTTTGCAGAAAAACCCTTTACTGATGTAAATCCTGGTGAAAGGCAATTTGATGTCGTAATTGAAAATATAGCAGTTGTTTCTAATTTGGACATCTCTGCAGAAATCGGGAAAGGAACGCTGCAGAAGAACTTTCAAATATTAAGCGAAAATGGTTCAATTGAGATCAAACTCAACCGTAAAATAGGCAATCCAATAATTTCCGGAATTGAAATTCTGGGAGTAAGTACAGCTCCTCCTCCCCTAGAAAGCTTAGATCAAGATGATTATGTAGTATACCCTAATCCAGTCAAGACCGGAAACCTCTCGATTTTCTATGAAAACCAATCCTTTGCAAAAGGAAAAACACTTCTTAAAATATTTGACAATCAAATGCGACTCACAGCAATGAAAGATCTAGATCTACAAAATGAATCTAGGCAAATCGATTTTGAGATTCCAGAAATTGCCAAGGGTATCTACTTTCTTCAAGTTACAAACGGTAAAAAAGTCACAATGAGAAAGATTATTATTGAGTAACGAAGATTGAGAGGCCTCTAAGCGGAAACTTCGGGCTTCCTGAGACTTCCCCAGTAGTTGCAACCGAGCGAAAGCTCGGTTGGACGATTGATGAGCGGAGAAGCATACCGGTTGTCATTAAAGCAATACTGCCAAAAGAAATTGATCTCTTCTTGGGTATAGTTGGCGAGCATATGTTCGCGTAGATTTTTGCGTTGCTGTTGGTAATCTGGGCCGCAAGATTTCAGCAACATCACAAAAAAGATTAGGAGAAGGTAAAGAGAGCGAGGAATGCTATTTTTCATTGTGAATTATCCATACAAGTAATCCAATTGCCAGATTCTAACATCCAAGATCATATTGGCAGTTACGCGCAGGTCTAAGTTTTGTTTCATGTTGAAACTGCTGCTGCGCGTTTTTCTTGGTGCTCCACTTATCCCCGCACTAACGTACGGGGCTACGTTTGCTGCGCTCCTCTGGAGCTTTTGAGCTCAATCCCGATATGGACAAATCTCGTTTGCTTGAAATGCCTACAAGCCCTTAAAAATCTTTGATTCTTATCTGGTTTTTTTCTCCGCCCGGATCTATATCACCCGTACAAGTATCTAGCGTCTAGAATCCAGCGTCCAGTATCTCTCTCCACCCCTACAAATCCTAATCACTAAAAACTAAACACCAAACTCTAATCTACGCGTGCTGATTCAACATCACTGGCATAACCAGCATCAAGATGTCTTCGTCGTCGTTTTGTTCTTTTGGAATGATAAGACCAGCTCTGTTTGCAGCAGAAAGTTCCATCTGCACTTCTGTGCAATTGAGATTGTTTAAGATCTCCATCAAGAATCGAGCGTTGAACCCAATCTCAATATCATCACCAACATAATCACAAGTGAGCCTTTCGTTGGCCTCGTTTGAGAAATCAAGATCCTCAGCAGAAATCTGCAAAGACATTCCCGAAATTTTCAATCTTACCTGGTGAGTGGTCTTATTGGCGTATATGGCAATACGCTTTAATGAACTAAGCAATTCCATGCGATTGATGGTCAAGTGCTTGTCATTCTCTTTAGGAATTACATTTTCGTAATCAGGGAACCTTTCGTCAATCAAACGACAAGTCATCTGAATGTTCTCAAAGCTATAGAAAGCATGAGACATATTAAACTCCATTCTAACAGCCGAACTCTTAGACGGCAATACCGACTTCAACAAATTCAATGCTCTTCTTGGAACAATGATCGAATGATCCATATCCATTGTAACATCGCCTCTTCTGAAACGTACCAGTCTGTGACCATCTGTAGCCACCATGGTTCCCTGTGTTTCATTGAAGTTCATAAATACACCCGTCATTGCCGGACGTAACTCATCGCTACTGGTTGCGAAAATCGTGTTGTTAATCGCACTTGCCAATACACCTGAGTTGAAATCAACTGCATAACCATCAGTCACTTCAGGAGCTTTCGGGAAATCAGTTGCGTTTTCGCCAGCAAGCTTATATTTACCATTGTCAGATGAAATCTCAACCGTGTAACTCTCTTCATTGATAGAGATTGTTACTGGTTGATCTGGTAAGTTCTTCAACGTGTCCATCAAAATTTTTGCTGGCACAGCAACTTTACCATTCTCTTTTGCATCTACTTCAAATTGAGTAATCATAGACGTCTGTAAATCAGATGCCGTAATGCTCAATAAACCATCTTCAATTTCGAATAAGAAATTTTCCAAAATAGGTACCACCGGATTAGTAGTGATCACTCCGTTAATTTTGGATAGATGTTTTAGAAGTGTTGACGAAGAAACAATGAATTTCATAGAGTCTGCCTAAAGAGATGATTTTAATGTTGTCCCCGTAAAGTTATAAATAAAAACGATTTTTCGGCACGGTTTGAGCCTCTTATGCGTTAAACTTTATCGCAAACTGTCACTTGAAATAAATAATAGTTTCAGAACCTCAGAATCAACCATCAAAGCTTCATAATCACCCCGTTTGACTGCAATCCTTTCGTCACCTTCTAGGTCATAAAATGTCAATTCGGCGTTGTTTTCCTTCTTAATGTCAGCAATATAGACCGCCCCCAGCAAATCACCTAGTTTTTGACCACTGGGCAGCCACGCATTTCCTTTAAACCCTCTCAAAAGGTTTACGTAATTAAAGACTTTCGCAGAATCAATCGCATTTAACCCTTCGACGGCAAAAAATTCATCAGTAGATGTGAGGTTGACCAAATCTTCATCTTGTCTCCTGACCCTCACCGACTTTAAAGTCTGCCAGTTACTGTTGGCAATTTCCTTGCTGGCCCAAAAACGCGGATCTGAATTGAAGAAGCCCTGAATGAACACATTGTAGCCAGGAATACGAAGCTCCCAAACCTCATTCTCTTCTTTCAAAAATGTCTGATTTTGCTTAGACGAAAGCAGCAACTCTCGTCCGCTCAATACTAACGAAGTAGCTTTACTTTCATCCCAACTGGCCGAAGAAGCCTTTCGGTACTTTTCAATACCTGTTAGTAGGTTTTGTAGGGATGACACACGATCGACATCAACTGTAGTCGGCAAATTTGCTTCTGTTGGAGCAGACCATTGCCAACCTGCTGGCGAGTTACGCAGCTGGATGGTACCGTTCTGGTCCTTAATGACCACTTCTGTGGTGTTACTCCAATCCTCCTCTTGGAACAGTTGAGTAGAAGTCTCTTCTTCTACTTCTGTTGCAGCTGGAGCCAATAGGAAATACAAGGCCGCTGCAAGACCTACGAAAACCAATCCCAATATGACATTGGACTGCTTCATGAACTGTATTTTCTCTTTCGCCAAAAATATCTAACTCCTCCAACCAGAAGCACCAGTAGTATCGGAATCAAGATATTCATGATCTGTAACATGAGTCGATCCTCTTGTACACGGGCTTTGTCTAACGGACGCAGCTTGATCTCTTTCGCCCGAGTCGTTATGATGCCCTCTCCATCGATCATGAAGGCCAAGGCATTTTGAATGAAGGTGCTGTTTGCAAATTGGAGTTTGCCGAAAGGATCATAGCCTAATGGATGCGGTTTCCCATTGGTGTAATCTAACTCGTTACGTGCTATATCTCCATCAGATACCACCAGTACTTTTCCGCCAGCACCTTTCTTGTTAAAGTCACTTCGTGAAAGCCCCAATGGAAGCATTCGATTTTCAAATACTGAGGTAAACTCCCCTTCTAGTAAATAGGCGATCACTTGTGGGCCAGCAGTAAACTTTGCAGGATCGGGCTCTGCTTGAAATTCATTTAATCTCACAATCAATGGAGGCTGCAAGACCTTACTGTACCGAGACGAAAACAACAACGGCGTCTTGGTGATTCCATTTGAAGCCACCGTATCAATTGTGGATGCAAAACGGGAATAAACCGCATCTAAGTTTCGCACGATCGGGTGCTTACTGCTCGGATTGGTCACCCTTGGAAAATACGGCCACTTGATCATGCGTACCTGATTGTCATTCCCGGCGATTACTGGAAAGAAATTGGCATTTAGGTCTTGAACCAAGTCGGTGTTGATTCTGACTCCGTATTTAAAGAGCATGTCTTCCAGTTTCAACTCATAGGGAAAAGCCAAAGCCCCTTCTCCATCGGCATTGGCCATATCAACTGTAACCGGATCAATAAACATCATGAGCTTACCGCCGTTGACGACATATTGGTCCAGGGCAAATTTTTCTCTTTCGCTAAAAGCAGAATCAGGCTTCAACACCATCACTGCATCGTAATCATTCAACGTATTGGTGCTTCTTGAAAAGTCAAAGGGCTCCACTTGATATCCCGCTTTGTCTAAATCGCTCAGCAGCATCACGATGTCTTGTCCTTGTAACTCACCATGTCCTTGCAAGATGGCTACTCTACGTGCTTGTTTACGCGAAAGCTTTTCGATTGCCGAAGCCAACTCATATTCCACCCCTTCTACCGACTGGTTCAACTGCATTTGCCACGGCATTTGCTGGTTTCCTTTGAGGAAGTTGATCGGTGTGTCTTGTCCGTTATAGCTTACGATGGCTCCGGGGAAGATGATACGTTCGACCGACTGTCCATCTCTGGTGTCTTGCATATTGCGCGGCAAAACACCTTTGTCAAATAAGGCTTGGTAGAAATCATTTCGAGCTTGCTGACTTTTGGCCTGACTGGGATCCACAAAACGATATTGTAAGCCTGCACCCGAAAGCGTCTTGAAGTTGTTCAAGGACTCCTTAATCTCTTGCTGTAATCGCTGGAATTCAGGAGGAAAGTTACCGTCCAAAAAGACTTCTACGAAAACCTCCTCTTCAAGTCCTTCCAGAAGATTCACCGTTGGCTGCTTGAGTGTATATCGTTTTTCTTCAGTCAAGTCCCATTGCCAATCAGATTTACCTGCAAGCACATTTATTAAGACCAAGGCCAAAAGCGTGATCCCAAATATCAAAATATCTCTGGTGCGTCTTCCTCCTACCATTTTCTTGAATTTAAGATCAGTCGACTAAACAATAAGAAAGCAGCAGCTACAGAAACCATAAAAATGACATTTCGGCTATCGATAAGCCCTTTACCCAAAAAACGGTAATGGTATTGCAAACTTAGTTCTTCGATACTTGCAGCCCAATTTGACCAAATGTCTAAATAGGCCAGTGCAGATATCCCTTCGTAAGTGAAGAAGCATACAAATAGTGCAATTAGAAACGCTGAAATTTGATTTTCCACCAAGACAGAAGACCAGATGCCGAAAGCTGCAAATACTGCTCCTAGCAAGATGAGTCCGGCATAAGAGCCAAAAACTGCTGCTGAATCAATATTACCCACCGGGTTTCCATATTGGACCAAGTGGTAGTAGTAAATGAGCGTAGGTAAGATTAGAAGTACGATCAAGAATACTGCCCCGAAGTACTTGCCTAAAATCAATTGTAGACTGTTGATTGGTTTCGTCAAGAGCAGTTCAATGGTACCGGTCTTTTTTTCTTCGGCGAAACTGCGCATCGTGATCGCCGGAATCAGAAACATAAAGAGGTAAGGCACCAAATCAAAGAAGCTTCCCATATCAGCAAAGCCATAGTCCATTAAATTGCTATCGGGAAATACCCAAAGCATCAAGCCCATGGTGAGCATGAATATGATGTTAATCAAATAAGCTACAGTGCTATTGAAGTATTGACCGATTTCTTTCTTAAATATTTGCCACATATCTAATTGGTCAATTTTTGAAATACATCTTCTATTGAATGCTTGACTTCTTTGAGTTCAAGCACTGGAAGGTTGGCCGAAGCCGCCCATTGGAATATCTGTCCGCGTAAATCTTGATAAGACTCAAACGTGATTTGGCTTCCTTCGACGGCAACTTCACCAAAAAGCTTGGGGAATTCCAGGTCTGCCATCGGCTTCGCTAGGTTTAGTACGAAAGTTCTAACTCCTGCGCTGCTCAGGGCTTCGATGCTTTGATTGGCAACGATCTTTCCTTGATTCAAGATGACCACCTGGTCGCACAGGGCTTTGACTTCTTGCATGATGTGGGTCGAAAGCAAAACGGTTTTATCTTGACTGAATGTCTTGATTAGATTTCTGATTTCAATGATCTGATTGGGATCCAAGCCACTGGTTGGTTCGTCCAAGATTAAGACCTCGGGGTCATGAATCATGGCTTGGGCTAGGCCCACACGTTGTCGATAGCCTTTGGACAAGGCTGAAATTTGCTTGCCTTGCTCACGATCCAAACCGCAAGATTCAACCATTTCGCCTACTTTGCTCCACTTCTTCTTTCCAGAGAAACCGTAGAAGGATGCTACCATTCCGAGGTATTCCTTGACGTACATGTCGGTATATAGTGGATTATGTTCTGGTAGGTAGCCGATTTTACGCTTTAAGCTGCGGGCATTGGCACTCATGTCTTCACCGCAGATCAGTACTTTTCCTGATGTGGGCGAAATGTAGCCAGTTGCAATTTTCATGGTGGTGGACTTGCCGGCTCCATTGGGGCCTAGGAATCCAACAACCTGTCCTTTGGTAGCTTCAAAGGAGATTTGATCAACAGCGATTTGTTGGCCAAAGGTTTTAGTGAGTTCGAGAACTTGAATGGACAAATGAGAAGTGTCTAGTTGTTAGTCAATCGCAAAACGTCGATAATTTCCAAACTGATATAGTCAATTTCTAAATTCTGCTGATTAGCTCTTTCATCAAATTAACCAAATTGGGTTGAGCCTTCATAGCAGCGTCGATAATATCTGCAATATCTACTTTTTTCAGAGTTTCTGGTAAGCAAAGGTCTGTGATTACTGAAACTGCGAAAACGGGTAAGCCCATATGTCTCGCTGCGATGGTTTCAGGTATGGTTGACATGCCTACACAATCGCCGCCACAAGCCCTAAGCATGCGATACTCAGCCTTGGTTTCCAGCATAGGTCCGGGAGCGCCAATGTAAGTGCCTTCATGCAAGGTAATTTTCAGCTCCTGGGCTACTTCATGAGCCATTTGGATCATTTGCTTATCATACGGTTCAGACATATCTGGAAAGCGTTCACCCATTTCGTCCAAGTTGGCTCCTATCAAAGGGTTTCCAGGTAAGAACATCCCGATGTGATCTTCAATCACCATGAGCTCACTCATTTTGAAGTCGGGGTTCATGCTTCCTGCTGCATTGGAGATGAAAAGCTTTTCGATACCCAGCAATTTCAAAACCCGCACCGGAAAAGTCACCTGCTTCATGGTGTAGCCCTCATAGTAATGGAATCGGCCTTGCATAGCGACTACTTCCTTTCCACCAAGTAGACCGAAGATTAACTGTCCAGTATGAGATTCCACGGTCGACAATGGAAAGTGCGGAATGTCTTCGTAAGCAATTTTGGCTTTGATCTCGATTTCGTCCACCATTTCGCCCAAACCGGTGCCAAGGATAATTCCCACAGATGGCTTAGTAGCATATTGTGATTGGATGTATTGGCTGGCTTCTTGGATTTGTTGGTAGGTCATCTTTTGGTTTTTGGTTTTTGGTTTTTGGCTTTTGGCTTTTGGCTTTAAAGTGCAATTGGTTTTTGAAAAGTAAAGTTCCCTTGCCCATTGCAAATCAACTAAACACTAATCACTAAATACCAAACACTAGTCAATAGAACCTTGACCTCACCTCCTCGCTCGGAATCATACATGTGTCTTTCTTACCAAACCAATTGTATCGGTTTCTAGCCAAGACATCGTAAATCGAATCTCTAAAGGATTTTGGAATGATTTCTAATAATCCAAGGATGGGCCACAGTCCGCCCAATTCCCTGAAGACTTTCAACGCAGCATCTGACTTCACGTAGAACTTATCCCGGTGGACGACCACAACGGAATCAAAATCGTTGGTCGCCAATTTATGCTTTCCAAGAATAGCTTGACCAACGTCAGACTGTAGGGTCGTAAACCGAAAGCGTGCCTGCTTGTCAATTCCAATGATCAAATTGGCGCTGCTGTCACAAAAATTGCATACACCATCAAATAACAAGATGGGGTGGGAACTTAATAGTGCCTGATCAATTGAGTTTGTCATTGCCTTTTAAACATCACAAAGATAAGATTAGTTTCTGAATGCAGAGAAGTTTGGTTAAACCAATCAAAAACTACCCGATAATTCATTGAAATAAAATATTGATTGAATTCTCAATTAATTTGATTAAAAAATTAATTAACTTAAAAAAAACCAAAGTTGCCTATGCTTCCAGATATTGCTTCAAATCCCATCATCGATAGACTGCCAGCACATTTACATCAGTACATCAAGCCTCAAAACTACCATCTATATTCATCTATCGATCAAGCAGTATGGCGTTATGTGATGCGAAATAACGTTTCTTTTCTTAGCCAAGTAGCTCATACGTCCTATTTAATAGGCTTAAAGAACACTGGAATTTCGGTCGATACCATTCCCAACATGTACGGCATGAATCGCATCCTTAAAGACATTGGTTGGGCAGCGGTAGCAGTTGATGGCTTTATTCCGCCAGCGGCTTTTATGGAGTTTCAAGCATACAATGTATTGGTGATTGCTTCCGACATTCGCACTTTGAAGCATATAGAATATACCCCTGCCCCAGATATCATACATGAAGCAGCAGGTCATGCACCGATCATTGCAAATCCGGAATACGCAGAATATCTAAGACGTCTTGGCGAAATAGGTGCCAAAGCCATTTCGTCCAAGAAAGACTGGACACTATATGAAGCTGTGCGGTTACTTTCGCAATTGAAAGAGCAAAAAATAGTAGACAAGAATGCAGTAGCCAAAGCTGAGCAACATGTTCAAGAACTGCAGGCTACTTTCGGAAAGCCTTCTGAAATGGCGCGCATCAGGAACCTACAATGGTGGAGTGTAGAGTACGGTTTAATAGGAACTCTGGAAGAACCCCGCATCTATGGCGCTGGTTTACTTTCGTCTATTGGCGAAAGCAAATGGTGCCTCACAGATGAAGTCAAAAAGTTACCCTACAGTATTAAAGCTGCCGATCTAAATTTCGACATCACAAAACCGCAGCCGCAACTTTTCGTCACTCCAGATTTCGCGCATCTTAGCCTGGTACTCGAGCAGTTTGCCAACCAAATGTCACTGCGAAAAGGTAGTGTCGACGGCGTAAAGCACCTGATCGAGTCTGAAAACCTTGGTACCATTGAGCTTTCGACCGGACTTGAAATCTCTGGCGTGTTTTCCCGCGTACTTAAAAGACCAAACGGAAACGTGGCTTACGTGCAAACCACCGGACCTACAGCTTTGGCCCATCGAGGCAAGGAATTGATCGGTCACGGAACGGAACACACCAATATGGTTATGGCTCTGCTTTGGGCACATTAAAAGGGATCAACTTGGCCATTGAAGACATGTCGCCACGTGATTTAGAGGCATATGACATTTACGAGGGAAAGCGGGTCAAGTTAGAATTTGATGGAGGCATCACCGTTGAAGGCGAGGTCATAACGGGTAACAGAAATTTACAAGGGAAGATCCTATTAATCACTTTTAAAGATTGTTCGGTCAAGCACAAGCGTGAGTATTTATTTACACCCGATCAAGGCTTGTACCATATGGCCGTTGGTAAGGAAGTAGTTTCAGCATATGCTGGTCCGGCCGATAACCATTCATTTGACATGGTGACGCATGAGCTTTCGTCTGTTCCGAAGTAGATAATAAGTCAAAGTCTCAGATCACTTTGGAGAACCTGTATGCAATTGTGCGGGCCTTACGAGACAACAAGGTTTCAGAAGACCAGCTTCAAAAGCTGGTTGACAAAGCTGCAACTCAAGCCAATAGAGCTTGGTTGTTATTTATTGAACTCTATGAATTGGCGCTTTCATCTAAGCACTTTGAATTGGCAGTCGTGATTGGTGAAAAATTAGCTGGTCTTCAAAAAACCAAACCAGAGCTCGCCTACTGGATTGAACAAGGCATGTTGTTGGCCGAGCAACCAAGGAGTGTGATGGTTTGATATATGCTTATGCTTTATGCTTTATGCTTTTCGCTTAATGCTTTTGCTTTACAATTTAAAAAACATTGTAATCCATAAATTGGTGATCTGAAAGAGAAAAGACACCATTATGAAAGAGATGTAGTACTGCTACATTGGGGCAGATTGTGCAAAAACAGTATCTTGGTCCAATAACGCATTTCATATATGGTACGTAACTTTTTAATTCTTCTACTACTTTTTGCAGCCTTTTCTACAGTAGGTCAATCTTTGGATACTAAGACTGAAAAGAAAATTTCTAAGCTGATCAAGAAAATGACTTTGACTGAAAAAGTCGGTCAGCTCAATCAATATGCGATTGGTGCCGAAATGACTGGGCCTGAAGCTAAAGAAGGGAAAACAAAACTTCGGTATGAAAGATTATTAAGAGGTGAAGTTGGTTCGGTACTTAATCTTTTGGGTGCCGAAAACACCTACAAGCTGCAAAAAAGTGTAGTGGAAGAAAGCAGGTTGGGTATTCCACTACTTTTCGCCTATGATGTCATTCATGGTTACCAAACCATATTTCCAATTCCATTGGGTGAGTCATCTTCTTGGGACTTGGAGGCCATCGAGCTTTCGTCCAGAATCGCTGCCATCGAAAGCGCAGCCGCTGGATTGCACTGGACTTTTGCACCAATGGTTGATGTTTCGCCAGATGCAAGATGGGGTCGTGTAATGGAAGGTGCAGGTGAAGATCCGTACTTAGGTACAGAGATCGCATTGGCTAGAACCAAAGGCTTTCAAGGTGATGACCTTTCGGCAACCAATACCATCGCAGCTTGTGCTAAGCACTTTGCGGGCTATGGATACGTATTGAGCGGCATGGATTACAATACGGTTAATATCGGAAGAAATACACTTTACAATGAAATTTTGCCTCCGTTCAAGGCCTTATCAGACGCTGGGATTGCGACGTTTATGAACTCTTTCAATGAGATTGATGGCATACCTGCCACCTCTGATAGCTACCTCCAACGCGATGTCCTTAAAGGAGATTGGAATTATGATGGCATGGTGGTTTCTGACTGGAACTCGATTGGTGAGTTGATCAATCATGGGGTCGCTGCCGATAAAAGCGATGCCGGAAGATTGGCATTGAACGCTGGTAGCGACATGGATATGGAAGGTGATGTTTATATCGAAACCCTAGAATCTCATGTGGCCTCTGGTAAAGTTTCTATTGAGAAAATTGACGATGCAGTCAGACGAGTATTGAGGCTCAAGCATCGTATGGGACTGTTTGAAGACCCGTATAAATACTCAAATGTCGAGACCGAAAAGCAGATCTTAGGTCATGCAGACCATGTAGCTGCGAGTAGAGACATCGCTAGAAAATCTATCGTACTATTAAAAAATGAAGGCAATCTATTGCCACTCGATATAGAAGGAAAGATCGCAGTGATCGGACCTTTGGCTAAAGACAAGGACTCCCCTATTGGTAACTGGAGGGCTCAAGGGCCTGCCAATTCTGCCGTTTCGCTTTGGGAAGGTTTGGAAAGTGCTTTGGGCGAAAGTAACGAGATGGGATACGCAGAGGGTTGCAAGCTTTCGATTGGAGAAAACATGTTCCACTTACAACTTGAAGTAGAGAAAGAAGACACCACCGGTTTTGCTGAAGCAGTGGCTCTTGCAAAGACTTCTGAGTTGGTGATTATGGCTTTAGGCGAAACTGCCTATATGAGTGGAGAAGGACGTGGACGTTCAGACATCACCTTGCCCGGTGTTCAATTAGAATTACTCAAAGCTGTACACGCAGTCAATCCCAACATCATCTTGGTTTTGATGAACGGAAGACCTTTGGCATTGCCTTGGGAGGCCGAAAACATTCCAGCCATCTTGGAGACTTGGCACTTAGGATCACAAGCAGGTAACGCCATTGCAGATGTAATGACCGGTGCTTACAATCCGTCAGGGAAATTACCGATGACCTTTCCTAGATCGGTGGGTCAGTTACCAATGACTTACAATTACAAAGTAAGCGGAAGGCCAGCAACTGCACCAGGCATGGTCTTCTATGTGCATCACAATGACATTGACAAAACGCCGCTATTCCCATTTGGGCATGGCTTGAGCTACACACAGTTTGATTACAGTGAGGTGAGTATTAATGGTAGTACAGCATCGGTGACTGTTACCAACAGTGGTGATCATGCTGGAGAGGAAGTGGTACAACTTTACATTAGAGATGTGGTGAGCACAGTTACTCGTCCGAACAGAGAACTCAAAGGCTTTGATAAGATCAGTCTTGCTCCGGGCGAAAGCAAGGTAGTCAGCTTCCCGTTGACTGATAAGGTGCTGGGGTATTACAATGCGACGCTGGACTTTGTGGTTGAGCCGGGTAAGTTTGAGATCATGATTGGTGGAAATTCTCAAGATGTGAAGAAGGGAGTGTATAGTAGGCTTTAAGTTCAGGCTGAAGGCTTAGGCTGAAGGCTTTTGGCTTTAGGTTTTAGGTTTTATGAGAGAAGCTTAAGCTAATAAGGAAGAAAATTAAGAATGGAGAGATTGAACGCCCTACCAAATCCCTTTGAGCTTCACCAACTCACCAGTGATGATTTCGACATCATTGGTTTCGGCAATGATCTCAATTTTACCATACGGCTTTGAAGCAAAGAATATGTCGGTCATCACAGTATTGCCTTTGTCGGCGAAAAGCTCAACAGAGGCATGGTCGAGGTAGATAGTCATCTCGATAATTTCGCCTAAATCTGTCATAGCTGGAGCCGGGTGAAAATCAGCGAAAACATCGTTAAAGCCATCTTCTCCTGCAAAAGTACGATCCACATAGAATTGATTATCGGCCACTCCATATCCAACCGAAAGCATTTCATCGGCATTGTTACTGAACCTGATCTCAATGCCCCCACTAGTCGGCTTCTTGACTTTGAGCACGAGCTTGTAAAGTCCCTCGCCATTTTCTAGCAACACTTGGCTACCCTGAACAGTTGCTGCAGCGATTATCTTACTTTCGCCATCAAGGGTAGCTAGCTCTTTAACCGGAGTCGACTTAATAACATAGTCGTCAGCATGTTTGTAAAGCTCTAACTCACGTGGCAAGGTCATAGCACTTCGCCACTTTTCAGTAGGAACCACTTGGGCATATTGCCAATTGCTCATCCAACCCAAAGCCAACCTTCTACCGTCAGACTCTGGCACATCGGCCCACGTGACCATGGCGTAATTATCGGTACCATAATCTAGCCACTTCTGCTTTGTATTGTCGCCCACAAATTTCTTTCCGTCGAAATCACCAACAAAGTAGCTAGATGCCGTGCCTCCATTCGGCGCTTCTTTTTGAATACTGGTTAAGAGCACCCACTTGGTTTCTTCTGTACCCCTTACATTCATCGGAAATAGATCTGGACACTCCCAAAGCCTGGTGTCTCCTTCAATACCAAAATCTGATTGATAAGTCCAAGCTTTTAAGTCTGGCGAAGTGTAGAAACGCACTTTATCATAGGCAGCAAATACCATGATCCAATTCTGGGTGGCTTCATGCCAAATTACCTTGGGGTCTCTGAAGTCTTTGATACCTGGATTGGGTACAACAGGGTTGCCTTGATATTTGGTCCAAGTGCGTCCTTTGTCGTTGGAATAAGCGATCGACTGGTATTGAAACTTATTGGTTGCAGCTCTTTCGCCAGCCATATCATGATGAGTAAAAATCGCGATCAGTGGTGGATTCCCATTTTCGCCAAAACCGGAAGTATTGTGGTGGTCAACAACCGCCGAACCAGAAAAGATATAACCCAGCGAATCTGGATACAATGCGATTGGCAGATGCTCCCATTTGACCATATCTGGACTAACAGCATGGCCCCAATGCATCGGGCCCCAAACAGTGCTATCGGGATAATATTGGTAGAACAAGTGGTACTCACCGTCATAGTACACCATTCCGTTGGGGTCGTTCATCCAGTTGGCTTCGGGCGAAAAGTGGAATTGCGGACGATGAAGTTCTTGGTAATAATTTTCCTTTGAAGCATCTGAAACAACTTCAACCGATTCCTTTTTTGAACAGCTTGAAAATAGAATCAGCACATAGGCTAAACGAAAGATTAAAGGCAAACGAAAGCCGACTACTAGGTAATTCCTTTTATTGATGAGTTTGTCCATGATTGACCTTTAGTGCTATCCAAAATACATAAAATTCCGAAACGGAAGTAAAAAAAGCAGAAATGTTACATCAGGTAAGTTGACATAAAAAAATCCACCATCGCTCTTGAGCAGGGGTGGATTTAAAAGCCGTTACCGTATAGATAATGGTTCAAAAAAATACTAAAAAATCAGACGCTAATCTACATTGTCGTGTAAGAAAGAGTTTTTTCCCATGACGTTTCCATCTTCATTTAGGAAGTAACGAGAAACGCTACTTTCGCTTGATGATGGGGTTCTTTCCAGCTTTACATTTTGTCGTTGATAAGCAGGCCTTCCCAACTTTTCTTTCATATCATTAGAATCAAATTCATTCTTTCTGATCCCGGCAAGTCTTTCCTCTCTTTCTCTTTGTTTTTCTTTTAACCTTTCGATCTTCTCTTGCAATGAAGCCGTCAAATCTTCAGTAGTTGAAAATTCATAAACACTATCGACAGCATTTGGTTTGTCGTCAATGACATCTTCATCTTTAGGCTGAGCATCCTCCTTTTCTGTGGGACGCTTATAGCTCTTAAATGACCATTCAAATTCACCACTATCCAAGTATTCTGATTGTTCAGCAGCAGCATTTTCTATGCGATCAAGATCTGATGCTATAGCCACTGGCTCAGTCTTAGCTTTACTAGACTCTAAATCAAAAACTTTCTTATTGTCGTCTTCCTTTGCTTGAAGCCCCTCAACTTCAAATCCCGTAGCGATTACTGTCACTTGAATGGCTGCTCCCAATTCAGGATCCACACCGTGACCAAAAATCATTTCGGCATCTTCTCCAGCAACTTCTTCAATAAATTCGGTAATAGCTGTAAGCTCATCCATTTGTAATTCTTGCTCATCGCCTGAGTTAATGGCTAGAAGAATCTTTTTAGCTCCGTGAATGTTCCTATTATTTAAGAGCGGAGAAGAGATTGCTTTTTCAGCAGCTTCAATTGCTCTATTGCTTCCTTCGGCAGATGCAGAACCCATGACAGCTGCCCCAGCATCTAACATTACTGTTCGTACATCCTCAAAATCGACATTTACATGACCTTCTACTGTAATGATCTCAGCAATTCCTTTTGCAGCAGTGGTTAAAATTGTATCGGCTTCATCGAATGCTTGTGAAAGAGTCAATTGTCCAAAGATCTCCTTCAATTTGTCATTCAATATCACAAGTACGGTATCTGAATTATTCTTCAGAAGTTCGATTCCTTCTTGCGCCTGTCTTGTTTTCTTTTTGCCTTCAAACGCAAATGGAGCAGTAACGATTCCCACTGTAAGAATACCTAGGTCCTTGGCTACTTCTGCAATGATAGGAGCAGCACCTGTTCCTGTACCTCCACCCATACCGGCAGTAATAAATACCATTTTGGTACCATCAGACAACATTTCTCTAATGTCTTCGCGACTTTCTAGTGCAGCATCTCGACCCTGGCTAGGATTTGCACCTGCCCCTAGTCCACTGGTTAACTGTGCTCCAATTTGGAGTTTATTTGGTACAGGACTGCCATGCAATGCCTGCAAATCGGTATTGCAAACAATGAATTCGACATCTTTGATGCCTTGGTTGAACATATGATTGACGGCATTACTGCCTCCTCCGCCAACTCCGATGACCTTTATGATTGATCTATTTTGAGGAGGTAATTCGAAATTATATTTTTTAAACTCCATGGGACAATTTTACTTAAAATGCTGAAAGGAAAAGGTCTTTTGAAAAAATGAATTTTCGACCTTGTTTCTGTGTTTTTCTACTCTTCTTTACCTTTAATGGCTAGCCCTTAAAATCGTTATGACCATCAAAATCATCCAAGATGATGTTTTTTGTTTTGGCCAAGATCCTAGTGAAGAAATCTGATTTGATGGAAAGTTTTGGAGGTGCTACAACTGTATCATTATTCCCAATTTCCATATATCTATTTTCTCGATTGTCCATAGCTACAAATGAGCTTAAGACGAGTCCAACAGCGGTCGCATACATAGGTGACTTTGCTGCCTCTACTTTACCTTTTCCAAGATGTTCGTTAGGGTAACCAATACGTGCATCTTGACCAGTCATGTATTCAAACAATTGTCTGACATACTGTAACTGTGCACCACCACCGGTAATAACGATACCTGCACCGAGCTTACGATTGTATCCAGAAGTGATAATTTCAGCATGCACCATCTCAATGATTTCTTGCATGCGTGCTTCGATGATATTAGCGAGATTTCTCACACTAATTTCCTTTGGTGCTCTGTTTCGCAACCCTGGGATACTTACGATCTCATTTGCGCTTGCCCTCTCACCTATTGCCTTACCAAATTTAACTTTGAGCAGTTCAGCTTGAGAGTGCATAACATTACAACCTTGACGAATATCCTCAGTGATGATATTTCCGCCGAAAGGAATTACTGCAGTATGTCTAATGATGTTATCGTGGAAGATTGCGATATCTGTTGTACCACCTCCGATATCTACCAAGCAAACACCTGCCTCCTTTTCTTCCTCACTCAATACTGCTAGACTAGAAGCCAGAGGTTCAAGGATCAAATTATCATTGGTCAAACCCGATTTCAAAACACACTTGTTGATGTTCTGAATCGCATTGGTTTGAGCAGTAATTACATGAAAGTCTGCCTCTAAACGAGCACCTACCATTCCAACTGGATCTTTGATTTCGTCTTCATAATCCACCGTGTAGTGTTGCGGCATCACGTGAATGATCTCGCTTCCTGGAGGAATAACAATACGATCATGTCTTGCGAAAGACGCTCAACATCTTCGACAGAAAATTTCTTCATGTCGGTTTTCTCTCATAATGCTGCCATGATGGACAGAACTACGAATATGCTGGCCAGCAATACCTACATTAACCACCTGAATATCAATCTCAGATAATTCCTCGGCTTGAACGATTGACTTGTGGATCGCTTTTATAGTTTTATCTATATTGGTCACCATTCCTCTAATCACCCCCATCAGAGACAGACTTCCCCATCCCCAATATCTCCAACTTGCCATACTCGTTTTTTCGTCCGACAATCGCACAATCTTAGTTGTGCCAATGGTCTAATCCAACAACAATTTTTTCTGGTTCCATAATTACATACAGATTACTTGGTCCTTGAATTTGATGTTCACCGTCTCATAGCTGTTCCAGCCCTTCTGAGGTAAAATCTTTTTAAATGCCAGTTTGAACCTGCCAACTACTTTCTATCTCTTTAGCGTCCGCCAAAGATTATCTTTTGCTTTCCTACTTGAGGAAGGATTACTATTTCTCCTTTGCTATCTATTTCCATTTGGGCAATCTGAGCCCTTAAGAAATCATCTTTATAAACCTCTTTGAATAACTCCAAATATGGAGCTAGTTCTTCATCGTCCCACTGGCCCGTCTTGAGCTTAGCGGTAAATGCACCTGTTACAAGCATTACTCTAGAAACAAACCGATCAGATGTAGGTAGAATTTCGCCTAATTCTGATACGTAAACATCTTCTGCGCGATCCAACATGATACGTGTCATTGGTCTTTCCAAAGTCGCATCTACCAACAACGTTCCTTTTAGATCGTGGTAAATCGTAGCGTCTTGAATAAAATTGTTACGCAATAGATTATCCTCCAATTCCTTCAAATCCAAGTTGTCGCAATGAGCACCTAGACTTTTCGTCCGCCATTTCCATTAAGCAACATGAGGATATCACGGTCCTCTATGAAGTGGTTTTCGTGTTGATTTCTAATAAAAACCTTCACATCTCTACAAAGAATTTCGTCTTGCTTTTTTTCTACGAAAGCCAATGAAGAAACCATAAGCAAAGCGGCCATACCCCAAAGCACCAACTTTCCCGTACTACCCATATTCATCCAGTTTTTTATCATCTGTTTATGAGTTTAATAACTTCTTGAGCGATATGCTCAGCTGCATTTGGAAACCCAAATTCAACAATGGCTTCTTCAAGACGCTTACGCTTTGAATCATCCTTTACCAATTCCAAAGCTTTGATAAAACAGCAACTCTCTTGCCTCCTTGTCCAATACTTTAATCGCAGCATTATTGGCAACTAAAGCTTCTGCGTTTTTATTTTGATGATCTTCTGTTACGTTTGGAGAAGGCACTAGTATGGCGCTCTTTCCTGCCAAGCATAGCTCAGAAATTGATAATGCACCAGCCCCGGAGATGACCACATCGGCAGCGGCGTAAGCCAAATCCATGCGATCTAAAAATGATAACAACTTAATTTTGGACGAAAATTCCACCTCCAATCTCGGCCTTGATATCACGAAAATAACCCTTTCCTGTTGCCAAATAAACTGATACTCCGGCGTTTTCGATTAAGGCCAAATTGGCTTTGCAGCTTCATTCAAAGTACGTGCTCCAAGGCTACCTCGATCATTAAAATGACTGGGATTCCAGGGTTTAGTCCAAAATGCTGGATTGCCTCTAGTTTCTTTTCAGAAAGGTTTTTCAGGTCTTTTCGAACAGGATTACCGAGAATTGAAACCGGCTTGCCAGCAAAGAATCGCTCCATCTTAGGATATGCAACACAAATTTTATTGACTCTTTTTCCAAGCCATTTATTCGTTAAACCTGCATAAGAATTTTGCTCTTGAATCAAACTTGGGATACCCATTTTGGATGCTGCGTAAAGCAACGGACCACTTGCATACCCACCTACTCCAACAGCAGCATCTGGTGCAAAGTCTCTTATAATTTGCTTTGACTTCCAAATACTTCTTAATAGCCTTATAGGGAACATTAAATTCTTGATAGAAAGACTCCTTTGGATCCATTGATATCAAGTCCAAGAATCTTATAACCGGCTTTGGGAACGAGTTGCATTTCCATTCGATCTCGAGCTCCAACAAACAGTACTTCAGAAAGTGGGTTAATCGCACGCAACGCATCAGCGATTGCAATGGCAGGATATATATGTCCGCCAGTGCCTCCACCGCTTATTATGATTCGATATGCGTGATTTGTCTTGATCACTAGTTCACTTTGCTTAATTTTCGTACTTCCTTCTTTAATAATCCCACTTCATTTAGTTCTCCTCTGCTCACACTTAAAATCACGCCTAGGGTAATTCCAGTAAAAAGCATTGATGAACCGCCCAGCTAACAAATGGTAAGGGTAAACCCGTTATTGGCCCAAGACCAACTACTACTGCCATATTTACAATTGCCTGCAGAACCAGAGCAAAACTAAGCCCAGCCGAAAAGCAAGCCACCAAACATCTTATTACTTTGAGCCATCACTATCATTCTCTATAGAGAATTAGTAGGTAAAGTCCCAAAGTGAATAGACCACCTAAAAGGCCCCACTCTTCTATAATAATCGCATAAATAAAATCTGACTCTGGAGAAGGCAAAAACCTTCTTTGGTCACTGTTTCCTGGACCTTTACCCGTCAGCTTTCCAGTGGCGATTGCTACATAGGATTGTTGGGCTTGATAAGGCACTTCTTCTTGGTTCAGAAAACTGATTACTCGATTCTTTGCAGTTTCTCCCCTTTGTCCATAATTCAATGCCAATGACCCAGCTAAGGCCCCAACAAAAACTAACATGGCCAAATATTTTACTGGTACACGGCCAATGAACATCAACAACATACAGGTTGCAAACAGCAAACATGCCGTCGAAAAAATCTGTAAGGGCGATAAGGCCACAGATCACACCACACCAAAGCAGCATCGGTATCAGTGCTTCTTTAATATTCTCAATTTTTAGTTGTCCTCTTTGAAAGCATAGCTGCAAGGCTAGCGATCAAGGCAAACTTTGCAAGGTCAGATGTTTGTACTTGTTGCCCAATAAATGGAATCGATAACCAACGAGATGCACCATTTATATTGGTTCCATATAGATAAGTAATAGCCAATAGCGGCAACACGATGACCAAAGCTAAACGAGAAAGTCTAGCATAATACCTATAGTCAATTAAGTGTGCGACCCAAAGAGCCACATAGCTAATTGCAATCAGGGTGATGTGCTTAAAAAGAAAGAACTCAGTATCTAGTTCATGGCGAAAGGCCGTAGATGCTGATGCAGAGTATACCACCAATACACTAATTACAGACAAACAAATGACTGCGATCCAGATGTATCGGTCTCCCTTTAAGTTCTTTGTAGCCAATCTCTCATAATTGCGTTAAGGTTGACTTCTCTAAACTCCATATCGCCTTTCGATATGCTTTTCCTCTTTCTAGATAGGTTGGATACTCCTCTTTATAGGTTGTACATGATGGCGAAAAGAGAATAATCTCTCCATTTTCAGCCAACTCAAAAGCTCTTTGAACAGCGGTAGAAATGGTCGAACATACATGTAGTGAAGTGAGCTCAGACGAAAAGTACTTACGCATCTTTCCGTTGTTTTGACCAACGCAAATCAGTGATTTTACTCTGTCTTGAACAACGTCTTTTAAACTTGCATAATCATTCCCAAGGTCTTTGCCTCCAGCAATCCAATGAATTTTTGGTAAAAAAGCTGTTAAGTGCAGCTTTAGTTGCGGCAACGTTTCGTGCTTTTGAATCATCGTAAAAGGCCACTCCTTCAACTTCAGTAACAAACTGAAGACGATGCGGCTGTTGTTCAAGCATATCAGCTTTTCGCCTAAATCTCTAATACCTACTCCCAACTCTGCAACTGTTGCTATTGCCAAAGCAATGTTCTTAGCATTATGCTCACCTTGTAGAGGAAAGAAATGTTTTAACACAGTCTTTCGCTGACCAAAACGTTGAATTGTAAAAGACTTTCGATCTAAGAATGCACAATCTATTTCTACTTCAGGATCAACTGCAAAAACCGGAAAACGTCTCGGCGCCACTTGCTTGGCATTAAGAAAGTCTTTGATTAGATAATCATCAGAGTTATACACCAACATTTCAGACTCTCCCATATTCTGTAGAAGGTTGAATTTGGTCTCTTGATACTTCTTCAAATCAAAACCAAGTGATCAATATGATCTTGAGTTATATTAGTTAAGACCGCAATTTTGGGCTGTAAATTGATGCAATGTGTCAATTGCCTCGCACTACATTCTACAATGAAATAATCGATATCGGGACGATCACACAAATCGCTAAAGTACTGTCCTGTACACCTGCTACTAGTGCTGTTCTGCCACTTTGAACAAGTAAATGTTGAATTAATCGCGCAGTAGTAGATTTACCATTTGTTCCTGTTACAGCAATGATTGTCCCTCTGCAAAAAACAGAGGCAAAGTCGATCTCAGATAGTAACGGAATTCCTTCTGCCTCAACTCTAGCTAAAATTGGGTCATCAATATTAAGCATCGGCGACTTCACAACTTGATCTGCTTTTAGGATCACATCTTCTGAGAAGCTCCCTTCGTCGTAAGGAATCTGCTCAAAATGCAAGATGTCTCTCCAATCCTCTGGAATTTGACCATTGTTTGAAACAAAGACTGAATGTCCTTGTCTCAATGCTAATCTAGCTGCACTGATTCCATGAGCGTCTGCTCCCAATATGGCGATCCTTTTCTTCAACTATCTCAGCTTTAGCGTAACAAGTGATAAAATGGCAAGCAATATTCCCACGATCCAAAATCGGTTCACAATCTTGACTTCATGGAGGTTTTTCTTTTGGTAATGATGGTGTAGTGGAGATTCAACAAGATGCGACGCCCTTCACCGTATTTCTTTCGTGTGTATTTAAAGTATGAAACTTGAGCGATCACTGATAGATTTTCAATCAAGAAGATTCCACAGAATATAGGTATCAAGAGTTCTTTTCTAATGATAAATGCCAATACTGCGATTACCCCTCCTAGGGTTAGGCTTCCTGTATCTCCCATAAATACTTGAGCTGGGTACGAGTTATACCACAGAAATCCAATGCATGCCCCTACTAATGAGGCACAAAAGATCACAAGCTCACCTGTCCTGGGTAAAAACATGATGTTTAAGTAGTCTGCGAAAATGGCATTTCCACTTACCCAAGCTAGGAGGGCAAGAGTTGCAGCTGCAATTGCTGATGTACCTGCTGCCAATCCATCTAATCCATCGGTCAGATTGGCTCCATTGGATACTGCAACAACAATGAAGATCACGACCAACATATAGACCATCCAAGTATAGTCTGTACTTAGAAATGGAGTCAACCAATCGTAGTCAAACTCATTATTTTTTAGAAACGGTATGGTCGTAATGGTCGATTTTAAGTCTTCATAGTTCTCAAAGTTACTTACGATCGCCCCTTTAGAATTCTCTATTTGCTCGTACGATCTTACGACCACGTCTGGATGAAAACTAAGCACCAAAGCGACAATAGCTCCGATAGCGACTTGGCCAAAAATCTTAAATCTTCCTTTGATCCCGTCCTTGTTCTTGCGCTTGATCTTCAAGTAATCATCGGCAAAGCCAATGCAAGCAAGTAAGATGGTTGCGCCGAGGACCAAAAGGATATAAATGTTTTCAAGTTTGGTAAATAGCAAGGTTGGAATGACAATCGCCATAATAATGATGAGACCACCCATTGTTGGAGTGCCACGCTTCTCCATTTGTCCTTGTAAGCCAAGATCTCTAATCTCCTCTCCCATTTGGTTGATTTGGAGCTTCTTTATGATCCATTTTCCCCAAACGATGCTGATGAACAAAGAGGCCAACGTTGCCATGAATGCCCTGAACGAGATGAAAGTAAATACCGATGCTCCCGGCATATTAAAGTGCTTCTCTATGTAGTCAAACAAATAGTATAACATCTATCCTTGATTTAACATGTGAAACATTTCTTTAAGCACCTCTCGGTCATCAAAAGGAAATCGCTCTCCTTTAATCTCTTGGTAGGTCTCATGACCTTTTCCAGCAACTAAAATTATATCCTTAGCACCGGCTAAACTGCATGCAGTTTTTATGGCTTCTTTACGATTTGTAATCTTTAAAACCTTTCTCATGTCTGAGATCTTCAGACCAGCTTCCATGTCACGTAGTATCTCTTCAGGGTCTTCAGTACGAGGATTATCTGATGTAATGATGACTTTATCACTCATTGCTGCAGCAATACGAGCCATTAATGGTCGCTTGGTTTTGTCGCGATCTCCACCGCAGCCAACTACTGTAATTACCTGCTCGTTTCCTTCTCTCAAACCGTTAATGGCTTTCAAGACATTTTCAAGAGCATCGGGTGTATGAGCATAGTCAACAATGGCTATCGTCTTGCTTTTTGACCTTACCAGCTCAAATCTACCTGGAATAGGTTGTAATTGAGAAAGTGCTGTTAACAACTCTTCTTTGGCAAAACCCATCATTGTTCCAGCAGCATATGCCGTTAATAGGTTGTATGCATTATAATTACCGAGCAGGCTGAACCACACACTTTGGCGGTCAAAATCCATCTCAAGGCCTTCCATCGTATTAGAGATAATTTTAGCTCTAAAATCGGTTAAGGCCATTAGTGAAAAGAAGGCCGTATTTGCTTTGCAATTTTGTGCCATTACTTTTCCACGACGATCATCGGCATTAAACAATGCAAAAGCATCAGCGTCTAGTTCATCAAATAGCCTTTTCTTAGCAGCTATGTAGTGATCAAAAGTTCCATGATAATCGAGGTGATCATGGGTGATATTGGTAAAAATTGCACCTTCAAACTTCAATCCGGCGGTGCGATGTTGATCAATAGCATGTGAGCTGGCCTCCATAAAGCAGTACTTTACTCCAGCATTGACCATCTCGGAAAGCAGGCTATTTATTTGTATTGCATCTCCGGTAGTATGCGTTGCTTTCAGGACTTGATCATTGATTTGGTTCTGAATTGTTGACAACAATCCAACATCGTAACCCAGTAGCTTGAATAAGTTAAAAAGTAAGGTTGCCGTCGTTGTTTTACCATTTGTACCAGTAATAGCAACTAACTTCAATTTCTTTGATGGGTGCTCGTAAAAATTGGCAGCAATCAAACCAAGAGCACGTGCTGTGTTCTTCACTCTGATTACTGAGGTCTTTTCATCTAAGTCATTTAGTTTGTTTTCAGTTACTATTCCAATTGCTCCTTTTGAAATGGCTTGGTCAATATAATCGTGGCCGTCAACCTGTGTTCCTTTAACGGCGACAAATAAGGTTCCTTCCTTCACTTTACGTGAATCGAAGCATATCCCTTTAACCTCTTGGCTCATATTGCCAGAGGTTTCTAGAAGGGTCACTTTGTACAGAAGGTCTCTTAGTTTCATAATTCTAATTCTAGACTTATGTATTTACCTCTATTAATTTTGGTACCTGCAGCTATATCTTGGCTTTTTACTCTACCGCTTCCCTTATAAGTCACACGTAATTGTCGGCTTTCCAACAAGAAGAGCGCGTCTCTTAAGCTCATACCTTGAACATTGGGAACTGAACTTTCGCCAATATTACTATTGCGCCAAGCTATGTCATTGCCGTTAATAGCGGCTCTTACCCAAACCTGATCATCGCTTCCCTTGGAATTAATTCCGAGTTCGCTTAGAATTCGAGTAAGGTCTGATTGTTCACCAGCTTTGATCACTGGAAACACTCCTTTTGGTGAATCGGCAAATTTCAAAGGTGGATGAATCTCTAAATCACTAACAAATAATTTATCAGCAATCTCCTTAAATACAGGAGCTGCTACATCAGTACCATATTGGCGATACCCCTTAGGTTCATCAATGATCACAATGCACGAGTACTTTGGTGCCTCAGCAGGAAAATATCCTGCAAAAGAGGTATAATATTTCTTTTCATAACCACCGCCTGCTTTTACTTTCTGGGCGGTTCCTGTCTTACCTGCGATCTGGTAATTTGGGTTCTTTATATTGCTTGCAGTCCCATGATTGACAACAGATTCCAACATGGTACGCAGTTTTCGAAGGGTCTCAGCTGAAGCCACTTGCCTTACTAGTTTTTCACTTCGATATGAGTCTATTATTTTACCTGATTTCAGGACGTTTTTTACTATGATTGGGCTGATCATCTTTCCGTCGTTGGCTACCGCATTGTAAAATGAAAGGGTTTGCAACGGTGTCAACTGAAGCTCATGCCCAATACTCATCCAAGGCAAAGAGATACCTGACATCTCAGAGGCTGATTTGATTTTAGGTATTCCTTCTCCAATCATTTGAAATCCAAGAGGCTTGGTCAACCCAAAGTCTTCCATATAGTCGACAAATTTTTCGGGTTGATGCCCAAAATACTTATCCACCAGTCTTGAAATCGCAATGTTTGAAGAAACAGCAAATGCCTTTTCCAAAGTGATCACACCAAAACCACCTTCCTTATGGTCTTTCATTTCTATATCGAAAAACTTATGCACCCCATCTCCAGTGTTAATTTTAGTATTGAGATGCAAACCACTTTCTTCCAAAACTGCCATCATTGAGGCCAACTTAAAAGTCGACCCTGGTTCGGCTAGTCCTTGAACAGCGTAATTATACATTTCGGCGTATTTGCCGTCTGAAGTGCGCGTCAGGTTTGATAAAGCTTTGATTTCGCCAGTAGCTACTTCCATTAAAACCACGCAGCCATATTCAGCTTTGTGTACTTCCAGCGCATTCAAAAGCGACGACTCTGCAACATCCTGAATACTAATATCCAATGTTGTTTGGATATCAAATCCTTCTTCAGGATGAATTTCAGAACCGTCAAAAACCTGCCGCCAATTGCCGGCAGGGGTCTTTTGAAAGAAAGCTCTTCCGTTCTTCCCTGAAAGCGCTTCATCGAAACTATACTCTAATCCACGTCCTTGATTGTTTTCATCAATGAAACCAATCGTACGTGAGCCCAAATGTGAAAAAGGTTTGAATCGTCTATCTACTTTTTCAAATAACAGTCCTCCTTTGATGCGGCCTTTTTTAAAAATTGGCCAGCCGGTCATCTTTTTCTTATCCTGATAGTTGATAAGCCTTCTGTTGAGGACTAAGTACTTTCGCCCAGATAACCGAGCGTCGGTAAGTAAAATCTTGTATGATCGTTCAGACTTATCGCCATAATGTTTTGATAAGTTTTGGGCAAGAGAATCTATGCCTTCATTCCAAACGTCATCTTTTATTACTGAAGGATCTATAGCTAGTCGATAGAATGGCAGCGAGGTGGCCATCAAACTATTGGCATCATTGGAGTATATATTGCCTCTAGTGGCCTTCACCACTTGATATTGGGCTCCTGTCTCGGAAGCCACGCCCTCCCATCGCTCATTATCCACGTATTGGATAAGAATGATTTTGAGAACAATGGCCGCCGAAAATAGGAAAATCACCAAAAAAGCAACTCGTACTCGAATTAATATAGATCGTTTAATATTCACCTTTTACAACTTCAATTTTAATAGGTGCTTTATCTGCTTCATAGATTTCTAAAACCTGCGCTTTGTTGGCAACTGCAGATCTTTTACTTTCCATCATATAATCAGCTTTAAGGGTTGTGTAGTCGGCTCTTAAGTTTTCTACATCCTCTTTTAAGCGATTCAGTTCTCTTATATTACTTTCAACTTGGTGCGAACTACCTATGTAGACTACACCAAGAAAAAGTACAAATAGAATTTGTGGTAAATACCTCACTGGCATTTCCAGATCGTCACCTAAAAAACGCTCCCAAAACTGCCCTTGAGCAGCTTTTTTCTTCGGCGTTTTTTTGCGACTGTTTTTCATTTACTGTTTTTCTGCTATTCTAAGTTTGGCACTGCGAGATCTTGGATTCAACTCCAACTCCTCCTTGTCTGGCACTATTGGTTTTCGAGTAATCGGTTTTAAGTCTCTCAACAGATTCCCAAAAAAATCCTTTTGCTCGATCCCTTCAACATTACCTTTATTCATCAAGTTTTTAACAGGACGGTCTTCCAATGAATGATAAGCAATCACTACAAGCCTACCGCCAGGGTTCAAAACTTCAATTGTATCATTGAGCATTTCATACAAAGCACCCATTTCATCATTAACGGCAATTCTCAGTGCCTGAAATACTCTTGCGAAATATTGATTCCTTTTCGCACGAGGCGTTAAGCCTTCAAGTATTCTCGTTAAATCGAAAGTCGACACAATCTCTTGTTGAAGGCGGGATGAAACGATGGCATCTGCCAAAGTGCGCGAATTTCTAATTTCTCCGTAATCTGAAAATATGTGCTGTAGCTCCTTTACAGAAGCTGAATTGAGCAGCTTTCCTGCATCAAGTCCTATGCCTTGATCCATTCTCATATCCAGATCAGCTTCAAATCGTGTAGAAAATCCACGCTCCGCTTTATCAATCTGATGAGACGATATACCTAGGTCTGCTAGGATACCATCAACAAACACCACCTTGTGTCTTTTTAGATAGGGTCTAAAATGTCTAAAATTGGCTTTTACGAAGGTAAACCTGGGGTCGTCTATCTGTTTTGCATTAACCTCGGCGTCTGAATCCTGGTCAAATGAAAACAATCTTCCTTCTGGACCCAATTGATCTAAAATCAATCTAGTGTGTCCTCCTCCCCCAAATGTTAAATCAACATAAACTCCTCCTTCTTTAATTTTTAGTCCCTCAATTGATTTTCGTAATAAGACCGGTTCATGATACATTAAGCAAGAAATTTTTGAGATAGTGAAGCAAACTCCTCTGGCGTCACAGAAGACTCTTGTTCATCAAATTTCTTTGCATCCCAAATCTCAAGGCGATCACCAACGCCAATCAATCGAATCTCTTTCTGAAGCCCAGCATAAATTGCATGTTCTTTAGAAACCAACAAGCGATTACTCTTGTCTAACTCGATCTTAACAACGTTGCTTAACCAGTACCTTTTGATCTTGGCTTGCTCCGGATCGAAATCACTAAGTCCTGAATAGTGAGCAAACGTCTTGTTAAAAGAAATTTCTGAAAACAAGACCAAGAAGTTACTCAACCCTCTATTAAGATAGATTACATCATTGTGCGTTTCGGGCAAAGCGGCTCTTACCTTAGAAGGAAGTACCATTCTGCCTTTAGCGTCTAATTTGCACGTATATGATCCTAAAAAAATAGACATTCTCCAGTCCTCTTATACAAAAATAGAAAACTTTGGGTAAGTTTCCCACTTCCAACCACAATTTCCCACATTAATTCAAAATAATGCAAAAAGTGATATTTTTTCCCACATTATAGCACTTTCGCACCATATACCAAAATTCAAATTGTTGCGAAATCAAGAGGTTTAGACCATTTTTAGCGGTTTTGATCACCATAAAATACGTATTAGTCAATTACATCACCATTTAATACAAGTGGGAGGGAAGTGGGTTACATTTTCGACTTTTGATAGAAAATCGTCTATTTTTGTGCAAAAAGATACATGAAAGCTTTCGTCGCTCTGTTTATCACTCTTTTCTTACTGTTTGGGTGCTCTTCTGAGGAAGTATCGCTTCATGAGGGAGACTGGCAAGGCACTTTAGAATTGGTACCAGGAATTGAATTGCCTTTTAGATTCAACTTGTCGATAGCGTCCAAAAATAAAGTCGCCGTTCATCTTTTTAATGCAGACGAAACCATTGTCCTCGATGAAGCACATATAATTTCAGATTCCGTCATTTTACCAATGCACATTTTTGATACGCAGATTAATGCCGTACATACAGGAAAATTCCATAAAAGGGTCTTGGACCAAGAATTATGAAGAAAACTATAATGTGCCATTTAGAGCGAGGCCAGTTTCTGTGCCAGAATTGGTAAAAAATTCAACTTCTGACTTTAATGGAAAATGGCGCATTAAGTTTGAAAATGAAAAAGTAGACTCCATTTATGCGGTAGGCATATTTGAAGACTTTGAGAAGCGAACAAAAGGCACCATTCTCACAGCGACTGGAGATTATAGATACTTGGAGGGATTCCAATCGAAAGGAAAAATGGAGCTTTCAACTTTTGATGGCGAGCATGCTTTCTTTTTTGATGTGGAGATGATTGGTACCGATAGCCTAAGAGGCATGTTCTACTCAGGCAACCACTACCAGGAAAGTTTTTGGGCGGTTAAAGATAACCAAGCGAGATTACCAAATGTTCTGTCTATAACTTATCTAAGAGAAGGCTATGATCATGTAGCTTTTAAATTTCCTGATCTTGACGGAACTTCTGTTTCATTTCCCAATGTAGAAACTGAAGGAAAAGTAGTATTGCTTCAAGTTTTTGGGACTTGGTGCCCAAACTGCATGGATGAAACCAAGTTCTATAGTCAATGGTACGAAAGGAACAAAGAAAGAGGCGTAGAGATCATTGCTCTTGCTTACGAAAGAAAAGCAGACTTTGGTTATGCGAGTAGTCGAGTAAAGAAGATGAAAGATAAGTTGAAGGTTAATTATCAATTTCTTATTGCAGGAATTGACGACAAAGTTGAAGCAGGCAAGTCGCTTCCTATGCTAAATCATGTCATTTCATTTCCTACAACAATTTTTATAGATAGAAATGGAAAAGTGCGAAGGATCCATACGGGCTTTACTGGCCCTGGAACAGGATCCTACTACCATGAATTTGTAGAAGACTTTGATCTGTTTATGGAGCAGCTGATAAATGAAGAAGTTGTTAATCCATGATTGTTGTTTGCTGATTCAATCAAAAGGTATCAACACTCGAAAAGTCCAATATAAAAGGGTCAACTCTCACGAGCTGACCCTTTTATATTATGTATAATGATATATTTTATTATCCGTTCATCGAGATAAGAAACTCATCGTTGTCTTTAGTTCCACGTAATTTGTTTAATAAAAACTCCATGGCTTCATTAGAGTTCATATCTGACATAAATTTACGTAAGATCCAGATACGTTGCAGTGTCTCTTTATCCATAAGAAGGTCTTCTCTTCTTGTACCCGATGATGGAACATCGATTGCTGGGTAAACACGTTTGTTAGAAAGCTTTCTATCCAATTGAAGTTCCATGTTACCAGTACCTTTGAATTCTTCAAAGATTACTTCGTCCATTTTAGATCCAGTTTCAATCAATGCAGTAGCAATGAT
Source organism: Caprella mutica (assembly GCA_947561585.1). Lineage (NCBI taxonomy): Eukaryota > Metazoa > Arthropoda > Malacostraca > Amphipoda > Caprellidae > Caprella > Caprella mutica. The sequence goes on from CANNZV010004016.1 coordinate 66,614, forward strand.
ACTAAGTGATCCGCCATTTTCTACATTTCTAGCAGCTCCAAAGAATCTCTTTGGCTTATGTAGTGCATTGGCATCAACACCACCCGAAAGTATCTTTCCTGATGAAGGCACCACTTGGTTGTATGCACGAGCCAGTCTAGTGATCGAATCAAGTAAGATCACAACATCATGACCACACTCAACCATTCTTTTGGCTTTCTCCAATACGATATTGGCCACTTTTACATGCCTTTCAGCTTGCTCATCAAAAGTAGAAGCAATTACTTCTGCATCCACTGATCGTGACATATCTGTTACTTCCTCAGGTCTTTCATCGATCAATAAGATCATAAGAAATACTTCAGGATGATTTTTAGCAATAGCATTGGCAATTTCCTTTAGCAATACTGTTTTACCAGTTTTAGGTTGCGCCACAATCATTCCCCTTTGCCCTTTACCAATAGGTGCAAATAGATCTACAATCCTTGTAGAGTAGTTGCTAGGGTTTGTGCTTAAGTTCAGCTTCTCATCAGGAAATAATGGGGTCAAGTACTTAAAAGCAACTCTGTCTCTAATTTCCTCAGTAGTCTTTCCGTTTACGGTTTCTACTCTAAGTAAGGCAAAATACTTCTCACCTTCTTTAGGCGGTCTGATTTGGCCTTTAACTGTATCTCCAGTTTTTAACCCAAATAATTTGATTTGAGAAGGAGAAACGTAAATATCATCTGGACTTGCAAGGTAGTTGTAGTCAGATGATCTTAGGAACCCGTAACCATCTTGCATGATTTCGAGAACACCTTCGTTTTCGATCAAGCCATCAAATTCCTTGTTAGCCATTTTCTTTTCAGCTTTCGCCTCAACTCTGTTTTCTCGTTCTCTTTTTACTGGTCGATCTCTGCGCTTTCTTCTGTCATCGGCTTCATTGGTTGATTCAGTCTTTGCGCTTTCATCTGTGTCTTCCTCTTTAGCCACAGTTTTGATATCAACGACGTTTTTACGTTGTGAACGGCCCTTAGATTCAGTTTTGGCTACCGGCTTAGATTCAAAAATGTCGTCGATGTTAATCTTCAAAGTATCGCCTTCTTCTTTTGCTGAAGTTGGAGCAGCCTCTCTGACATTACTGCGTTTTCTTCTTATGGGCTTTTTAGGCGCCTTTGGTTTTTCTTCAGCCTCGATTGGCTTTGTAGCAACTTCCTTTCTTTTAGGAAGGTCGGCTTCAGGAGTAACTGCCATGTGCTCCAAAAGCTTGTAGATTAGATCTTGCTTAGGTAGTTTTTTATAACCAGTCAAAGACATTTCTTCTGCTAAATCCTTTAATTCGGATAGCAGCTTCATATTCAATTCCTCTTTGGTATACATTAAATATTATTGATTTAGAAAATTCGGATTGCGGAGTATGGAAACCCCATGTATTTGTACCTTATGTGTTGTCCAAGAAAGTTTCAGAAGATATTCTGATAGGAAGGTCTTACAAACTTATCCTAAGTGATTACCAATTGCAAGAAAAAAATTATTTTTCTAGGATTTTGTTCAGAAACTCGAGCCCAGTTTTGCAAATTTGTCCCTTTCGTACACAAAGATAGTACATTTATAAAATGTTACAAGTATCCAAGATCCAAAAAGACTACCAGGAAGTATTAGCTGGTTTAAAGAAGAGAAACCTAAAAGATGCCGACGTTTTACTTTCGCAGGTACTTGAGTTGGACCAAAAAAGGAAGGACTCACAAACAGCTCTTGATGCAATTCTTCAAGAGTCAAAGCAAATGGCAAAGCAAATAGGTGCTTTGATGAAAGCTGGCAAAAGAGAAGAAGCTGAAGCGGCTAAAACCAAAACTTCAGAACTCAAAGTGAGCAGCAAAGAGTTATCTCATGCCATGAGCCAAGTAGAGACTCAATTACAAAACTTGCTATACGACATCCCAAATGTACCTCACCCTTCAGTGCCTAATGGATTTTCTGATGAGGACAATGTTGTACTTGAAGAAGTAGGCGAAATTCCAAAGCTGCACAAAAGCGCAAAACCGCATTGGGATTTGATTAAGTCCTATGATATTATAGACTTTGAATTGGGAATAAAATCAGTGGTGCTGGGTTTCCGGTTTACAAAGGGAAAGGAGCCAAGATGCAAAGAGCATTGATCAACTTCTTTCTTAATGAAGCCTCTGCTGCAGGGTACGAAGAAATCATGCCTCCAATCGTGGTGAATGAAGCCAGTGGATATGGAACAGGACAACTTCCAGACAAGGAAGGTCAAATGTATTATATCCCTGATGAAAAGCTCTACATGATTCCCACTGCAGAAGTGCCGATCACCAACCTTTACAGAGGAGTTATACTTAAGGATGAGCAGTTGCCGATTAAAAACGTGGCTCATACGCCGTGCTTTAGAAGAGAAGCAGGTTCATGGGGTGCGCATGTGAGGGGTCTGAATCGTTTACATCAGTTCGACAAAGTGGAGATCGTTCAGGTAACCAAGCCAGAAGATTCTTACGCTGCCTTGGAAGAAATGATGGCTCATGTGGCAAGTTTATTGGCTAAGCTTGAGTTGCCTTATCGCATTTTACGTCTCTGTGCGGGAGATTTGGGCTTTACTTCAGTATTGACCTATGATTTCGAAGTTTATTCTGCGGCTCAAAAAAGGTGGTTAGAAGTAAGTTCAGTTTCTAATTTCGAAACCTTTCAAGCCAATCGACTAAAGTTGAGATATAAGGACGAAAACAACAAGAGTCAATTACTCCATACATTAAATGGTAGTGCTTTGGCATTACCTCGTATCTTGGCATCAATTCTTGAAAACAATCAAACTCCAGAAGGAATACGTGTTCCGAAAGTGTTACAGCCTTTTACAGGGTTTGATATGATCTCCTAAACTCAACCAAGCATGATCAAGATAAGAACGGGTACACCCAATGACTTAGATGCAGTACATCAGCTCATTAGAGAGCTGGCCATTTACGAAAAAGCCGAAAAGGAAGTAGAGACTACTCCAGAATCAATGGCTGCAGATGCCTTTGGCCCAGATCAAATTTTTGACTTCCTGGTAGCAGAAGAAAAGGGTGAGGTCTTAGGAATTGCCTTGTTTTACTATCGTTACTCTACTTGGAAAGGCAAGTCGATCTACTTGGAAGATCTGGTCGTTACTGAATCTCGTAGGTCTCAGGGGATCGGAAAGCTTTTGTTTGATGAGCTACTGAAAGTTTGTAAGGAACGAAAATGTACCCTTCTTACTTGGCAGGTTCTCGATTGGAACCAACCTGCAATCAACTTTTACGAAAAATACCCAACCGAGTTTGATGAAACCTGGATCAACTGCAAGATCAGAACAGACGGAAAGTAAATCTTCAGCAAAATGTTGGAAAGTATAGGAGCTCATATGCAGATTCTTGAACCTGGTAAAAAGCCCTACTTCAATTTCCTTGCTGGATTCCTGATATTCTTCCATTTGGTGGGACTTGTAGGTATCATCTTGACGCCTTATCAGAACTGGTTTCTTAGCTTGTCGTCGTTAAACTTGTTGTTAACCCTTATCACGGCATGGTGGTTTATTCCTGGCCGATTTTCAAGAAAGAAGCTTATTGCAGCAACCACTATTTATGGCATGTCCTATTTGACAGAAATCGTAGGAGTGGCAACAAGCTTTCCATTTGGCACTTATAGTTACGGTGAAAATTTAGGGATTAAGTGCTTTGATGTGCCTATAATTATTGGTGTAAATTGGTTGATTCTGGTGATTGCAACCACCTCTTTTGTTCCGAAAAATTGGAATATTTTATCAAAAAGTGCACTTGCTGCCACCGCAATGGTCGCCTTGGATTTTGTTATTGAACAGGTAGCTCCAAAACTTAGCTATTGGTCATTTGAAGGCGCTAACCTTACACAAAACTATACGGCTTGGTGGGTTCTATCTTTGGCATTCTGTTCCTTAGCTCTGAAATTTAAACTACAGACCGAATCGAAGCTTGGAGCATTAATTTATGTAGTTCAGGTGGTTTTCTTTATTACCTTATTAAGCTTTTTGTAGTACAAAACCATTTCAAGAATAAAGAGTTCTAATATCATGAATGTAATTCTAGTACTTCTTGGATTTTTATTTATGGAGTTGGCTTCGTGGCTCATTCATAGATACCTCATGCATGGCCCGCTATGGTTTATCCATAAAACGCACCATGAAAAATCAGACAGCTTCTTTGAATTCAATGACCTGTTCAGTTTGTTTTTTGGATTGGTAGCCATTGTCTTGATAATCCAAGGTGCTACCACATTGGCTCCTTCATTTTTTATTGGCTTAGGAATTACGGTTTATGGCATGAGTTATTTTATCTTACACGATATTCTGATTCATCGCAGACTTAAACTAGGTGGCTGGCCAAAAAAAGGATACCTGAGATGGATGATCAGCGCACATCAAGCGCATCACAAAACGCTGGAAAAAGAGGGAAGTGAGTCCTTTGGTCTTTTCTTTTTTGACAAGAAGTTTAAATCAAAAGAAAAACTATGAGCAATTATAGCATCAAGGACTTAGAAAGTCTCACCGGGATAAAAGCTCATACCATTAGAATATGGGAACAAAGATATGGCTTTATAGTTCCTGCACGTACAACTACCAACATACGAAGGTATTCAGAACAAGACCTGAAGATGATCTTAAATGTGGCACTTCTTAGACGCAGTGGGCTCAAAATCTCTAAGATTGTCGAGATGTCTTACGAAAAAATCTGTGAGAAGGTCATTGAATTGACTCAGACTACCAATGAAGCAGAAGATCAAATTCAATTACTCATGATGGCAATGGTTGAGTTTGATGAAGCTAAAATTGAGAAGACCATCAATCACAATCTATTGAAATTTGGCTTTGAGCATGCAATGTTCAAGATCATATTTCCCTTTTTTTCTAAGATTGGTACTTTGTGGATGTCTGGATCGATCAATCCGGCCGAAGAGCATTTCATTACTCATTTGATCAAAATGAAATTGATGGTGGCTATTGATGGGCTACAATCTAGTTATGATGATAGGAAGGAGAAATTCCTTTTTTATCTTCCTGCGAAAGAGCAGCATGAACTGTCTCTTTTGTTTGCTGCCTACCTTGTCAAGAAGAGGGGCTCGCCAATATTGTATCTTGGGCCAAACCTTCCATTTCCTGATCTCTTACTGGCACAAAAATTCTATAAAGCCGACTATATTGTCACTGCCAGTATCTCCTACCCAAAAAGAGATCGCTTGAAGAAATATATTGAAAAGTTAAGTTCGTCCTTTCCGAAAGCTCACATTATGATCTCGGGATGGGAAATCCCCAAGTATATTCCTGAAGAAGTAGAGAATGTGGAATACATACCTACAATAAGTAACTTCCTTGAGAGAGTAGAAGAGCAGTTAATGTAGATCGATCTGTTGTAAAAAAGCTTGCAGTATTTGAAGGTTTAACTTGCCTATTCTTTTTTGTTTAACGATATTAGTAAAACGTTAAACAAAATATTGAAATGACGGCACTTGAATTTGGATATACTCTAACCAGTTTTAGTACTAAGCTTAGAAGTTTTGCAATGAAGCTGACCAAAGATCATGAAGATGCAAATGATCTCTTACAAGAAACCATGCTGAAAGCTTACAGCAACCGTGACAAGTTTAAAGAAGGAACCAATCTAAATGCTTGGCTTTACACCATCATGCGGAACACTTTCCTTAGCAATTATCAGAAAGCAAGCCGACGCAAGCTTCACTTTGACGGGACCGATAACAACTACTTTCTGAACTCCAGCAGCCATACGATTGAAAACGATGCCATCGGCACTTTCAAGATGGAAAAGATACGCGCAGGAATGAGGAGCGTTCCTAGTGCCAATCGAATCCCTTTCTTACTCTACTTTAAAGGTTATAAGTACAACGAAATTGCCGAAAGACTAAAAATTCCCGTAGGTACAGTAAAAAACAGAATACATATTGCCAGAAAGGAATTAAAAAAACAGCTCAAGGTTTATCGGTCTTAAATTCAAAGTATTGTTTCAAAAAAATATACCAATATTAGAGCCTTCGAATAATTGAAGGCTTTTTGGTTTAAAAACTTCTTGTGAAAAAAAAGTGTCACCATTATCGGTTCTGGGTTCTCTTCACTTTCCTGTGCCTGCTATCTAGCAAAAGCAGGCTTTGAAGTCAATATTTTGGAAAAGAACAGTACAATTGGTGGTCGTGCCAGACGATTTGAAGCTAAAGGTTTTGTATTTGACATGGGTCCAAGTTGGTATTGGATGCCTGACGTTTTCGACAACTTCTTTTCTGATTTTGGTGTAAAAACCGCCGATTACTATGAATTGATCAGGCTTGACCCTTCCTATCGGGTCTTCTTTGCAGAAAAAGAGCAGGTAGACTTACCTGCAAACTTTGAAGACCTGAAAGCGTTATTTGAGTCCTATCAAGAAGGTGCCGGTGTAGGCCTACAAAGCTTTATAGAAGAAGCTCAATACAAGTACGATGTAGGAATGAATGACTTGGTTCAGCGCCCCTCTCTTTCTTTGCTAGAGTTTGCCAGTTGGCCTCTTCTCAAAGACATTCTTAAGATGGATGTGTTTACCTCATTGAGAAAACATGCTGCCAAATACTTTACTCACCCGGTTTTGAAAGACCTCATTGAGTTCCCAGTTTTGTTTCTAGGAGCAACAGCATCAAAAATCCCAGCGCTCTATAGTTTGATGAACTTTGCAGATTTAAAACTAGGTACATGGTACCCTAAGGGAGGTATGCATGAAATCGTAATTGGAATGGAGCAACTGGCCACTTCCTTAGGAGTAACTTTTCATTTGGGCTGCACGGTAACCAAAATCAACACCAAGGCAAATAAAGTAAAATCAGTTTCAACTACGCTTGGTGAGTTTGTTTCTGACTACTTGGTTTCTGGAGCCGATTATGTCCACACTGAGCAGCTGCTTAATCCATCATTAAGAAACTATTCTGAAGCTTATTGGGATAAACGAACCATGGCTCCCTCCTCTTTGCTCTTCTACATCGGGACCAAAGAAGAGATTCCCGGACTAAAACACCATAATTTGTTCTTTGATCGGTCCTTAGATGATCATGCGCACGAAATATATGTAGATCCCAAATGGCCCAAAGAACCTCTTTTCTATATTTGTGCACCTTCAAAAACTGATAAGACGGTCGCTCCGAAGTGTAAAGAAAATATTTTCGCATTAATTCCTTTGGCACCAGACCTGGAAGACACAGAAGAATTGAGGCAGAAATATTTAGAAATCATCGTCGATCGATTGAAATTTAATATTGGAGTTGACATTAGCGACAAGATTGAATACATAAGGAGTTATGCCCATTTGGATTTTAAGTCTGACTACAACTCATACAAAGGAAATGCTTATGGATTAGCAAATACCTTAATGCAAACCGCAATTCTAAAACCTAAACTAATAAACAAAAAGCTCAACAACCTGTTCTATTGTGGCCAACTTACTGTGCCTGGGCAGGAGTACCACCTTCTTTGATCTCGGGTAAGATCGTTGCTCAACTCTTAACTAAGCACGATGACAATGAAAACTGAGATAGAACTTTATCGATCGGTCTCTTTTGATTGTAGTCAATTGATTACTCAAAAGTACAGTACCTCATTTACCATGGGTATTAAAACGATGGACAAAAGTTTTCACCAGGCCATTTATGGAATTTATGGCTTTGTTCGCTTAGCAGATGAAATAGTTGATACTTTTCATGAACACAATAAAGCTGAGCTATTGGATCATTTTGAGGCTTCCACCAAAGATGCCATTTCCAAGAAGTTAAGCCTCAATCCGATTTTGCATGCTTTTCAAAGCGTTGTGCACGAGTACCAAATTTGTACAGATCATATCGACGCCTTTATAGAAAGTATGAGAATGGACTTGGAAGATCGTACTTATGACACAGTAACCTACGAGAAATACATCTATGGTTCAGCAGAAGTAGTTGGCTTAATGTGCTTGAAAGTGTTTTGCAAAGATGATGAATCTGCTTATCAAGCTTTAGAAGCTTCTGCCAAACGCTTAGGTGCAGCTTTTCAAAAGATAAACTTTCTAAGGGACATCAAAAGTGACTACGAAGATCGAGGTAGGGTTTACTTCCCTGATGTAGATTTCAATAACTTTTCGTCTAAAGACAAAAAAGTGATTGAAGCCGATATCAAGGCCGACTTTGAAGCGGGACTACAAGAATTAAAGCCCATCCTAAAGGTGCAAAAAGCGGCGTTTACTTAGCATATAAGTATTTTCGCAAACTCTTTGAAAAAATTGAAGGTCTTTCTCCTTCCTCAATAATTGAAACCCGAGTCAGGATATCTGATCCCAAGAAGGCATTGCTTTGGCTACAATGTTACTTACAGCTACGTTTCTCAAAGTTAAGTTAGTATGGACATTACACTTATTTGGCATTGATGCTTGGTACGCTGGCCTATCCTCTAGCACAATCGTTTGAACATCGCATCAGTTTTTTCAAGCAATGGAAACATCTTACTTGGGGACTTCTAGTCAACGGCATTTTTTTTATCACTTGGGATTATTTTTTTACGGAAGCGGGAATATGGTCTTTTAATCCCGATTATCACTTAGGGTTCAAGATTGCCCAAATGCCCATCGAAGAGTGGATGTTTTTCGTTTTGGTCCCTTTCGCCTGTATATTTATTTATGAAGTTCTGGAGTACTTCTTTCCTATGGATTACTTTCGAAAAGTGGCAAAACCAATTGCCTTGATCTTAGTCTTGCTTTATCTGCTAGTAGCAGTTTCAAATATAGATCTAATGTATACCGTGCTCAACTATGCTTTGGGTAGTGTGGCGATTATATGCCATATATTGATTTTTGGCTATAGTAAGCTTGGCAAATTTTTTTTTATGTATGTGGTTCACCTCATTCCGTTTTCGATTGTGAATGGAATTTTAACTTATTTGCCTGTAGTGCGTTATAATAATGAGGAGAACTTAGGAATTAGGATTGGCAGCATCCCTATCGAAGATTTCACCTATTCGATGACGATGCTATTGATTGTTTATTCATTTTACATTTATAGTAAAGCCAAAAGCCAACCTGTAAAGATACCCGGCTAGTATTCAGGTAAATGTTTTGATCAGTTGCAGATGCAGCGTAATTTTACTTTATGAGTATGGAACTAGAAGTGACGATTGATAATAACTCAGGATTTTGTTTTGGAGTTGTCTATGCAATTGAAATGGCTGAGGATATCCTAGAAGAAGAAGGCACGTTATATTGCTTGGGCGATATCGTTCATAATGATATGGAAGTTGCCAGACTTTCTAAGAAAGGCCTGAAGATCATCAATCACAATGAGCTTGAAACAATCAAAAACGCCAAAGTATTGATCAGGGCTCATGGAGAACCAGCTTCTACTTACGAAATGGCCATGAAAAATGATATCGAGTTGATTGACGCTTCCTGCCCAGTAGTATTAAAACTACAGCACCGGATCAAAAACTCCTACGACAAGAAAATTCAATATATATCTACGGCAAACATGGTCATGCTGAGGTCATTGGTCTTCTGGCTCAAACCGGAGATGACGCTGTGGTTTTCCAAAGCTATGATGAACTCGACGTTTCCAAATTTGCCAAAAAAGATTGTTCTATACAGTCAAACCACCAAGAGTACTGAAAGCTTTTATACCATTAAGGGTAAGTTAGAGGAAGCCGGATAGAGGTCTTATTGAATGATACGATCTGTCGTCAAGTTTCAAATCGAGACAAACAACTTCGCAATTTTTCCTTAGAACATGACCGCATTGTCTTTGTTGCAGGTCCGAAATCTTCCAACGGTAAAGTGCTTTATAATGTTTGCAAAAACACTAATCCAAAGACGCACTTCATTTCAAAAAGAGAACAACTACAAAAGGAGTGGTTTAACACTGCAGAATCTGTTGGGATTTGTGGTGCCACTTCAACACCTGCTTGGTTAATGGAAGATGTCAAAGAAGCAATCTTACAGCTATAGACAGATTGCTGCCGGTAAAGGAGTCGCTATTGCGATTGGCATCATCCTCCTATGGTGGTTTAACCTCGCAATAGGGCTAACCCTTGTGGCTGAACGGTTTCGTTGTTAGCTATTCTGATACTTCTCATCCAAACACACTTATATACAGGCGTCTTTATCACTGCTCATGATGCGATGCATGGAACAGTGTCGCTGAATAAAACTACCAATAAGTTTATTGGACAGCTATGTGCGACGCTATTTGCGTACAACTCCTACAGTCGTCTTTTGAGCGGTCATCAAATGCATCACAAAACATGCAGGGACTGCTCAAGATCCCGATCATCATGAAGGAAGTTTCTTTCCTTGGTACTTAAGCTTTCTAAAGCAATACATCACTTGGTGGCAAATTGCATTTATGGCTATCACTTACAACCTGTTGAAACTCTGGTTTTCTGATTTCAGCTTGATCATGTTTTGGGTTATTCCTTCTGTGCTTTCGAC